>VDFB02251905.1:0-16601 GCA_007258455.2 Sequoia sempervirens
CCCATAATGCATTCTCTTTTTAGGGTTTTTAGCTACTCCCTAAGTTCATCTTAAGGGGGGTGTTAGAGTAATCATGCATTAGTTAATAATTAATTACTCTTTAATGGATTATTAGTCTAATTTATTCTCATGCACTTAAGCTAAACTCAGGAGTGCTTTTATGCTTTAAGGTTTTGCTCCTATATAGCACTAAACCCTCATTGTAATTATCTCTCGAGCTTTCATATCTTTTGATAGTCTCTTGTTTTTGTAGTTTTTTCTTGTTTGAGGAATATTGCACATATTGTTTGCAGATCTCTTGCGTGGAAGGTGTATTTGTTTGTTGTTTGATCCTGTGGCTCGTCGTTTTGTGGTTTTTCACAATTCTAACAAGAATAATTAGCATCAACACTATAGTTTGAAAAGAAATACCTGTGAGGAATAGATGTTCAATAGAAAGCATCAAGTTCCTAGAGCAAATTTAGAAAATGCACTAGTAGTCATAGCACACATTGGCATGATAATCCAAGTTTTCAACTATCTAGATTATACTTATTTGAGTAGAGAATCCAAAAAAAAGTTATGGCCACAACCATAGTTCATAAACTCAAACTCGGCAAAAAACTTGGCAGCCCCAAATTCAACTCAGACTCGGTGACTCAGCTAAACTCTATAACTTATAAAAAATTTAAAATACTTAAATTCCTTAAAAAAATATAAATCAGTCCCCAGATACTTGTATGTGCAAAAAAATCTTCACTCAACAAGTAGAAAACCCTAGGTGCCTGAACATAGAAGAAACTTGGCAACATAATACATTCAAAAACACAGTGAAAAGACCACAAAACCGTGCGTTTTCAGCATTTTTTGCATGTTTTTTCGATATATTTTTCCAACATGATAGTCATCCTGCATTCGACAGTCAATTTGCTCAAAAATAAAAACACAAAAAACAGTGTCGCAAGTTCCCACCCAAGTAAATTGTTTTTATTTTTTTGCTTGTGAGTAATCACCAAGTCTACAATCTATGGCCACAACTGCTGTAGACCATAAAAGATTGTTAATGCAGTATACTTTTAAATGCCCTTTCCTCATTTTCTAGGTTATGTATCTTATGTTTGGTGTAGAGAACCTCAAGTTCTCAAATGCTTTGATATTAGATGAAGAAAAACGACTATGCAGCCATCACCACTTCACTTGATGACTTTATACCTGATGAGCAACAACCTCATTTGATCACGATAAGGCAAACCAAAGCACATTAGCCTCACCAAGAACTGACCAAGCTTTATCAAATGAGGGAATTAGAGAAATTACATCATAAGCACGTCAAATGCAACAGTTGTTTTCCAGCCTAAGATATATTTTCTTGGGAATAATCCATCTTCCAACGGAGAGGAAACTTAAGTGTAGGGTTTCAAATCATGATAAAATAAAGGCGTATTATCCATGGGAAAATATCAATTTCGGCAGTCAAATCACATCAGATGCTTCTAATTTCCAGAATTTCATACAGATGTTTAAGCTAAAATTTTAGATACCACAAGCCTTTATGCTTTATAGCCTTTCAGGTTTGACAAGAAAATGCAGGTGTTATTAGTCTGTAAGAAGACTGCAAAGCCACATGCCATAGATTGCAAAAATTAGAAGCTTACCTACAAAATCTTTGCTGTATATGCCGTTAGTCTATAGAGTCTATCTTGTACTGTATTTATAATGTTCACATGGGCCTCATTCATTGGACAGAGACCCATTTCAATAGAGCATATATAATAGTAATAATAATCTCTTTCCAAGTAGAACAGTATTGTTTGAGCATTAAGTAAATTGTCACAACTGTTAAGAAGAGGTCAACGTATTTTTTGAGTCAGCTGTCTGACGACCAGGTACTGGTATTGAGGGTGGACATTGGTCAAATATCCATAAAATAGAACTTGAATTTACCGAAAGAACTGATGGGGATTCTGAACTTTGAAACAAATGTTTGCAAACTAAACTATAAACATTGGAACTCTTATTCTGCATCAAGGTAACGGTCAGGTGCCTAAATGTATAAAATGATGAAATACGTGGAAATAATTGATTCACCTCTGTGAAAACAGGTGCTAGTTCAATTTCTTATGATCTAACCCAACGAAGCATGAAAAACCAAAAATGATATAAAAAACAGTAATTATAACAATAGATTAGAATTTAAAACAAAAAATTAAAAAAAATGATGAAAGCAAGATAGACCGTTTATGTTACCACATTAAATAAAGAAGGATCATTCTTGAATAGATCATATGCCTCGCTGCCTCTGCACAAAAGAAACACCATAATTTAAATTAAGGAAATATAAGCCTTTAACTGTTTTAAGAACTTCATTGCTCAACTGATTAAAATGCTAAGAAGAATAAAGGAGCCAAAAAATTTGCAATGAATTGTCAAAACCATTTGATAAAGTCGCTTAAGAAATGGAAAGGAACATATCAGCACCACTGCCTATTACACCATTCATGAATATCAAGAATATCCATGTTGATGTCCTAATCCAAATATTTTGAGTTACCATCAGATTCTTGGCCAACCTAAATAACATAAAAAGATGCCATACATTTGTTCAGTTCAGGTGCTTGTTGTACCTGCAAGTGTAAAGCTTCTCATTCAACATTCGAAAATGTCCCCCTGCCAATCTTGCTCGCATCTGCACAGCCATTATATAATTTTACTGACCTCAAATGAAAAATGCATGTGTTCTAGAAGCTAATAAATGCACATTATTCATTATTTAAACCCCCAAAATATACAGTAAATGCTGGACTGAAATTGAACGGTTAACATAAAATTACCAAATAATTCCTTCAGAAGAATGAGAATATCCACACTGAATTTGTTTGGAAGTGAGAAAACAAATGCAAGCACATCCCAAAGCATGAATTCAGAGTTAGGCAATGGATTGGTAAATTGCAGAATTACACAAGCTGGAATCAGCATGAACCTTTTATATGGGTGCTTTCTTCCACAAGTACATTTGTATCAAAATGTTATATAATTGTTTTCCATATTATTTTGAAAAACTACAATATTTCAAAATAAAAAATGTCTGTGCATTATTATAAGTTCTTTTTCTACTGCTGATAGAAATTCTAATGCTCTAAATATCCTTCAAAGGGAAAATAAATCGTTTCTGTGTGCTCAAGACCTTAAAAATTCAAAATAACTAGAATAAAAACAGTCAAAACGAGATTGAATGGATTAATCTTTATGTTGACTTTCTACGCATAGTTTTCAATTCTAGAAAATGGACCATAAGTTCTTTGCATTTTGTCTTCTGAATATATAGCTACAATTCTAACATGAAATAGATGAAAATATTTAAAGTTATTTGCTGTGGCCAACATCATAGTACTTGCTGGGACTCAAGCGTCAAAATCTGAAATGTGCTGGACTGTCTAGACTCGCACATCCAAGTCTTCAATATTCCACACAAGATATTTGCTATTTTTTTGATTTTAGGGTTTTGATTTTTGCCCTAATTTTCTGATTTTCAAATCTGATTTAAAACCCTAGTTTCTGCAATTCTGATTTTCTGTTTCAGACTTAATCAAACACTTATAACAGCCATTTAACATGCCATAAACATCATAACAATCATGCCAATACATGTGCCAAAGTCATAGTTGAATTACATAATGATTCAACACCAAAATGTTATCAAAACGATGGGAAACTCAGATTGGAAGTCTGCTGTTACAACTTCAGAAATATAAAGTCTTCAAATACAATCAATATTAAGGGCAAACATGCCAAACATGCCCAGCTATGACCTGCTATAAACCCTAAGTTTTATACATACCAAATTTCATACAAATTTGACCTCTAAATGATGAAAAAAGACCTCCAAGGTGTGGCGCTCAATCTAGGGTTTAAAACCCTATGGCAATGAATCTCCACAACACCAAAAAGGCTGAATCAAGTAGGCACACAGGTCTGCAATATTTGTCGTTCAATGATGCCAAATGAATGCAACTAAACCCCCAAATCGTGTCCCAAAGGTTGGCACCCAGATTTAGGGTTTGAACCCTCAAAAAGGTATGCAAATGTGCCCTCTAAAACAACTCAGAAAACTGCTGTTGATAACTTGCACAAATTTGAAAGTGAATCGCCCAAGAATGAAGATGCCAATGAACACAAATCTGCCCTAGTTCAATCTGCAGAGATAATTGCTTATAACAACCCCTCAAATCTTTACAAAATTTGCCAAATCAGCACAATTGTGAACCCTAGATGGATCCACCTCGAATGGCAATGGGTTTTTGTCCACTACCACTTATTCCTCTAACGGTTTTGTCCTCAAAAGAGCTGAACCTGTAAACACAAGCTCTCCAAAATTCTTTGATAGAAAATACCAAAACCAAGATGTCCAAATGACTTACTCTCATCTCTTTTTAAAGGCCCGACTGAATCTTCTATAGGAATCCAATGTAACCTCCTCAAGCTTCTAGAAGAACACTTTATTTAATAAAGTGACTTTATAGTATTTAATAAAGTCTTTATAATATTTAATAAAGTGACTTTCTACTATTTATTATTTTGTATTTGTCACTTTAACTAAATTAATTAAATAAAGTTATCCTTTTGATATTTATTTAAAATAGATAACTTTAAAATAATTAATTTAATTATTATTTCCTTATAACTCCATTATTTAGCTTATGAGAAGAAAATAAGCTAAATATCAATATTTGCTATTCCTCAAAAAAATGGGGACATTACAGTCCTCCCTTACCGGAGATTGCTTGTCCCAAGCAGTCGATACCTGAATGCCCAATACCAACTTCCAGGATCCCATATCAATCTCCGAAATCTACAAACTCTACTATCTGAAACACTATGCTGCAAGAGATCTGTAAAGAGCATCTCCTTATCTCTCCTCGATAGTAATACAATAATTCTCAACATGTAATCAGCAAACTCACCATCACATACCTTAGTCTTCACAGAAGACCACTGCGCTACTCCGATTATCATGTTCCCCAAATTCTCATAAGGACGATGACTCATGATTGGAAGTGAAAACATCATGCAACATGTAAAACCATCTACTTCATCATGCACAAAACAAACCTCCATCCCTGTGGTAATCACCGTCTTTGGTACACTATCAATCAAAACTCTCAAGACAATCTTTCGTCCATCTATCGTGAACTCCCAACTCCGCATAAGTAGTACCCATGTTTGGAAATGTATGCATTATGCAAGGGTAACTCAATGTAACACAATCTCCATCATGACAATAAGCCTTAGGTGAAATCAAAACATTAAATTCCATGTGTCCTTCGAATAATGATGATCTCATGAAGCAAGGAATAATAAAACCATTATGCAATGTCAAACGTCCTGTGTACCTTGCATCTATCATCCCTATTTCATACCTAGCCATGAAAAATTGGAGATCAACAAGATAAAGCCTCTTACCAATGATATCCCCTTAAAGTATTTCAATCACCATTTGACTACCAATATCATGTGAAGATATTGCATCGCTGTTTGTAATCATGAAATCAACATTTGCATCATACTTGTCAATGGTAGCTCCATAAATATCATGCACATCCACATTTATGATGTAAGCCTTCAAATGGCTCTTTGAAAGAGGTGACACCAAAACCTCATGAAGCAAGCTATGTAAACACTCAAGGAATTCTGAATCATACCTCAAACCTGATTGCTCCACTTGCTTAGCCACCATACAAGGCTCATTCCTCATATGCCACATGCTTTGAATCTTCTTTGCCTCTGCCATGCCATGTTGTACTAACTTGGTTTTCTTGTGTCTTGGACACACAAATAAGACCTCATGTTTGTCTCCCAAATGAATGCCAACAATAGAAGAAGACTTTTACTATCATCCTCATGAGTAGGAGCTGCCAACTCAAGATTATGCAAAAACCAAAGACTGTTGTTCCAAATCAGAAAATCAGAACAGCTATCGTACCTTTCCATAGTGTCTTCACTCACCTCAAACATCTTCTTCCTCCTTGTTGCATCAAGTCTTGATCTAACATGAGTCTCCCAAGGGAAATCACAAGCCTCAAGGCTGATCCTCATGGCTGTTATATCATGATGATATAAAGATAAGGGACTGCTGTCATACATAAGAAAATCAGTCCTTACCTTATGCCCAAGTGCAATGTCTTCCTCAATCTCAATCATCTCCCTCTCCATGAGTGGATGGATATAAACAAGTCCTGGTCCACGAGACGTCTCCAACTGAAAATAAAGTGTACCATGTGTCACAAACTCTATCCGATGGTTACAAACTGAATCTTCATGTGTATGTGTCTCTTCTAACTTCATCATAGGCCCCTTCAAGTCCTTCCTCCATGTCTCCACATTTTGCCACCTTCATGTTGCATTGTTTTTCATCGAATGTCGCTGACATAGAAGTCTGAAATTCTGCTATGTATGATGATGAGTGTACCATGCTCAACTCCTCACAAAGCTTATCCACCTCATCTTCTTTTATTCTCAAGGCATCAAAATATATCTCACCAAGTGTGAGGAGATGATCTCTATCTGCAAGTAAGTGTAGGTAGTTTGATTTCACTACCACCAAGGTCTGCTTGAGTTTGTGCAAGTCGGCAAGAGATAGACCTCCCTCAAAACCGTCATGATTTCTTAGAGCTTTCCAAGACAAACTTGCCATCACCTTCTAAACATGATCAAAATGGGTTAGAGTTGTGAAACCATACTTTCGTTTACTCTTAGTGGACCTTCCAAAGGATGTGACTTAGGAGACCCAACACTTCCATGCAAAATTTCTGATTGGTCTTCATAATCATGCACCTCCAAATCAGCTTCCTTCTTGGCCTCTTCTCCATTACATCCATGTGTAAAAACTAGGTTATCATCATGCTCTATCAAAAGGTCACCACCAACGTAATCATGATCTTCCTCAATGGCTGATCTAGAAAGTGTATATATAGCTATTGAAAAGATAATTGATATTCATAATTGCATGATTACAAAAGGAGATGAAGGCTCCTTATATAGAAAATTACAAGACGATGTTTCTAAAAATAAACAATCGTTAACTAAAGCGAACTAAAACAGAAATAAAAAATATGCTAAAACAACTAAAGCGTAAACAAAAGTTACTAAAAAACAGTGAACCCCGGGGACGCGACCCCCCCCCAAAGCCCTAGTGTTTCCGGAACGAGGTCCCAGAGACGTGGGGACGGCGTTCCCAAGTCTCTGGTAGCGCCACAGTTTTTTTCCCTCACCACCGCAGACGCAGAAACGTCCCGGCATCTCCGAGACACCGAGGGAGATGCCTGGGAGTCCCTCAAGTGTCTCGAGGATGCCCAAGCGTCCCCCGCAGCGGCCACATTAAAAAGTCCGTTTTAAAAAAAAATTAACACATTTTTTAATTATTTTATTGGTTCTATTTGAACCCTAAGGGCATGTGGGGCCCATCTACACTCTTCCATGCCTTCAAAAGGCCCTCCAATCTTCATTTTTATTCACATTTGCATTTCTACTTGTTTGCTACAGCAAGAAGAAGAGTGAAGAGTTGAGGAAAGAGTGATTGGAGGAGTGTCAAGAAGCAAGAAGAGGAAGAGGAGGAAGATTGTTCACCTTGTTGAAGAGATTTTTCAAGCAAAAGGTAGGGTTCTTAACAGATTTTTTATTTTATTTTTTGATTTTCAATGTTTTTCATTTCTTCTTGTTTCATTTTCTTATTTCGTTTCTTGTTGTTCCATTTTCTAAATTAATTTAGATTGTTTTGCAATTTAAAATTTGTTAAAAAATTTAAAATATAGAGTTTTATGTTTTTAATTTTAAAGTAGGGCATAGGCTGAAACTATGTGTCTATTGAATTTTTTTTTCATTTTGTGAACTGCAGTGTCAAAATGAGCTCCTGCAGTCATGAAATGAGTGAGGATGAGATGGAAACTCATTCTCATAGTGCAAGCTAATTAAAATATGAACTTGAGCATGAGGATGAGCCCAATTAGGGGGGTGAGCATGGGTCAAATCCGGAAGGGCAAACTAGTTCCATAGCTAGTGCACCAGTTGCTACTGATTGCCCCTCCCATCTTTTAGCAAAGTGGGCTAAGGGTCTTTATAATCCCAAATCTTCTCTCAAACAATTTGCAACAAGAATAACAGCCCCAACGTCATCAGGTGGTGGTACGAGGAAATGGAAATGCAACATTTGTGGTGATGATTGGTTTGGGAGCATCACCACAGTTAATGCAAACTTCCTCTTTTGGCCAGGAAAAGGTGTGGAGCATGTGACTTTTTGAAGGACCCTAAAAATCTGAAATTCAGAATTGAGTTCAACAAGCTTTGGGGTGTTCCAGATAACGTGGGAATTCCAATGCCTACTAGTTTGTCTGGTAGGCAACATATTTAGACTATTCAGCAAATTCAGGAGCAGCAAATACAGAGGCAGCCACATATTTCTACTCCTGCATCGCATTAGAGAACAGGAACATTGTCAGGGTTAGTCTCAGGACCTTCATCCACTTATAGCACTATAGCTAAATCACAACAGGGCAAGGGGAAACGCAAGATGCAAAGTCAACCTAACCCCATAGCTGATTTGTTTAATGTGCACTTGAGGGATTAGATAGATGATTCCATTGGTAGGTTCTTTTTGCCAATGGAATCCCATTTCATGTAGCTCAATCTCCTTATTATAAGGAAATGATGTCGATGGTGGCGAAGGGAGGACCATCATATGTGCCACCAGGTGAGCACAAATTGAGGACCACGATCTTGGACAACAACTATGTCAAGATCAATTCATTGATGGAGATGATGAGGGCATGTTGGGAGGAGTCTGGATGCAGCATAGTTATGGATGGGTGGACAGACATTAGGCATTGTCCACTCATCAATGTCATAGTTACATGCTCAGAGGGCCCATTCTTTCTAAGGGTGGTTGATTGTTTAGGGCATCGAAAAGATGCTGATTTCAGTTTGAGATCCTTCAGGCAGCTATTGAGGAGATTGGGCCACAAAATGTGGTCCAAATAGTGACAAATGCAGCACATGTGTGCAGAGTTGCAAGGAGGCTTATTGAAGCAGCATACAGACATATTTGGTGGACTCCATGTGTGCATGCCATGAACAATGCACTCAAGGACATGGGGAAGATTGAGTGGATTAGAGGAGTGGTCAGCAATGCTAGAGATGTGTAGATGTATATCTGCAACCACCACACTTCACATGCCATCTACAGGAGGTTCGTGAAGGAGTTCTTGAAACCAATTGAGACTAGATATGCATCCTATTTCATTCTTTTGGAGAGAATGCTTGAGTCGCAAGAGCCACTGCAACTCACAGTTATGACGCAAGAATGGAATCGATGGGATGGTGCCAAGGTAGAGCAGGGGAAGAGGGTGAAGGAGATAGTGAAGAGTGATGCATTTTGGAATGATGCAAAATATAGTCACCATCATTAAACCAGTTGTCCAGGTCATCAGATATGGGGATGGGGATGCACCTAACCTTGGAGAGGTGTATGAGTGCATTAATTCTATGCTTGGCCAGATGAGGGCAGTTGTGCGAGAGAAGGACCCCACTTTAGCATTCTACAATGTTTACATTCAGCCTATTATTCAGCGCAGATGGGACAGCCTAAACACTCCTTTACACATGGTTGCTTATGCATTGAATCCGAAGTGGTACATGCCTAGGCCTGGTAGAGTTACACCGATTCAGGATGATGAGGTGAAGGAAGGGTTCTTCAAGTGCATTGATAGGATGTATGATGTTGAAGCTACTGGCAACATTCGCACTGAGTGGACGAAATTTGCTACTCTTAGGAGTTATAAGGCTGCGGCAAAGGCAGACATAAGAACTATGGCACAGGAGGATCTGATTTTGTGGTGGACTTGTCATGGACCGAAATCATTGACTACCACACTAGCCATTCGTTTGTTGTCTCAGGTTTCTAGTTCTTCAACTTCTGAGAGGAACTGGTCTACTTATAGCTTCATCCACTCTCTTAAGAGGAATGGACTTACCTCTAGGAGAGCAGAAAAGCTAGTGGTTGTACATAGTGCCTTGCGTATCACTGACCATAGGACACGTGTGTACAAGGAGAGCCCAGCAGCACAATGGGATGTAGAGCCAAAGGAGATATCATAGATTGATGAGGATGAGGATGCTTCATATTTAGGGCTCGTTGGTGTTCCTTTGGCGGATCTTGACCTTGGGGAGTCCAGTGGTTCCAGTGATGAGGAGTTTGCCGACCTCCCGAGGGATGATTAGAGGCCTCTGCCTCCTTCACTACATTTTGACATTTTGATTTTGTACTTGTTTTGATATCATGCTACTCATTGTAATCATCTTTATGATCAAATATTTTTGATATCATATAATAGAAATCTTCCATTTGCCGATTCGACAATTGTTACATTGTAGTATTGAGCATTACTATTCTAATTTCTAATTAGTAATTCCGAATTCGATATTGAAAACTTCAATGTTCAATGTTCAACGTTCAAGTATTTACTATTTAGTATCTCAATTCGGCATTTGCAATTTTGCTATTTTACTTCTTAATAGTCTTATACATCTTTTCATAACTAGCATTTTAAGTACCATATGTATAGTATATAGTATATACACCCCCTCCGTCCACCCCCCTGCCGTCCCAAAATTGAGGCCCCTTTGTCCCCTCGTCCTGGAAACCTGTCCCCCCATTTTGGCATCCCCCCATCCCCGACACCGGTGTAACATAGCTGAAAAAATGACTAAGTTAACTAAAGACTAACTAAAGCTAAGATGACCATTAATATTACATTTAATATTTGAATACCCTCCCTTAATGGTCATCCTACAAACATAAATCAAGTTTATTCATAATATTCTAGAAGCATATCATCGGTGACTGATAACTGGAGAAGCATAACTGCCTCGTGATTATAGATCATTTCCCACATAACAATCAAATCAAGGCACCGACACTCAAATTGTGAGCTTCCTCCGCTTCCAGGTAATATAACTTTTCCCATTGAACCTCTGCGTACTTTCCAACATGACGTTGGACAAAGCAGCCATCCCTCTCATTTTCCAATGCACAAAAAACGAGGTAACCCTGTGATCAGCTGGCAAAACTCACGATTTTTCAAAAATTGTCTAAAAAGGAGGCTAAAAAATTGTAAGATTTTTCCAAAAAAACCTTTGAAAACTCTTAAAAAGAAAGATTTTTTCAAAAAAAATCATCAAAAAACTTTAGCAAAATTTTATAGAAAAATTTTCAAAAACTCTTTTTAGCAAATTTTTCAAAAAACATTTCAAAAAACTTTTTGAAGAATTTTTATTTTTCTAGAAAAATTCTAACAAAACTGCTCAAAACAACCCACAAGTTACCATGAAAATCTAGAAAAATCTGCCCACCTAACAAAGGAACACAATTTTACACAACGCCTTTAAAAGAGATTAAAAAACACCAAGAACTAAACCCTAGGTGTCGGATTCAAGAGCATGGCTTTGTCTTCTCTAGGGCTTCCACATGTGTGACTAGGTGTCCAAACACCTTGGCATGTGAAACAACGTTGTTCTCTCCTCAATTGGTTTTTGCTCTTCCTAGGTTCACCTGTAGGCTACAAATCACAAGAAAGAAATTCTTCTTTCTTTCTTTCCTCCTTTTCTTTTTTCCCTATACTGGTAAAAAATTTACCTTAGTGTCCAATTTTTGAATCCAAGCTCTAGCCATACACTTGGATGATCCATCAAAACTAGATAGGGTTAGACATCCCAACCTCTTCTGCAACCCATAATTTTGCTTTCCTTGAATTTGCTTTTGCTTGGGCTTCGTCCGCTTGGTGACCTCCAAGTAGTCCCTGAAAGAGATGGCTGATTGAAAATCAAGTCCCAAAGCTTGATACTTTGCTAATATTTCAGCATCCTCATTATCTTCTTTAGGTTCCTCTTGTGTAGGCTCATCCTCTTGTATGAAAGCAAGCATGAATGGTCTGGATTGTGATGAACCCATGGATTTGCTAGTAGAATGTTCATTGTTTTCTGCAGCTTTGCGACTGTCCTCTCTTTCCACATGCACCATGTTTCTTTCAATTGTTGTATTGTGAGCCATCTAACTTAAATACAGATTGGTGTTTTGTAGTTGTCTTAGCATTTCTGCAGACATATGTTTTCTTGATGATGGTTGTTGATCGCTGCTTGCCATTATTTTGTTTTGTTTTTCCAAGTTATGACCACCCTTTCCACACATGCAATCAACCCAAACAGGCTGCCAAGTCTTGCAGCTCGAATACCACTGTAATATCCCACACAAGATATTTGCTATTTTTCTCATTTTAGGGTTTTTATTTTTGCCCTAATTTTCTGATTTTCAAATCTGATTTAAAACCCTAGTTTCTGCAATTCTGATTTTCTGTTTCAGACTTAATCAAACACTTATAACAGCCATTTAACATGCTAAAAACATCATAACAATCATGCCAATACATGTGCCAAAGTCATAGTTGAATTACACAATGATTCAACACCAAAATGTTATAAAAATGAGGGGAAACTCAAATTGGAAGTCTGCTGTTACAACTTTAGAAATATAAAGTCTTCAAATACAATCAATATTAATGCCAAACATGCCCAGCTATGACCTGCTATAAACCCTAAGTTTTATACATATCAAAATTCATGCAAATTTGACCTCCGAATTACGAAAATAGACCTCCAAGGTGTGGCGCTCAAACTAGGGTTTGAAACCCTGTGGCAATGAATCTCCACAGCACCAAAAAGGCTGAATCAAGTAGGCACACAGGTCTGCAATATTTGCTGCTCAATGATGCCAAATAAATACAAATGAACCCCCAAATCGTGTCCCAAAGGTTGGTGCCCAGATTTAGGGTTTGAACCCTCAAAAAAGTATGCAAATGTGCCCTCCAAAATGACTCAAAAAACTGCTGTTGATAACTTGCACGAATCTGAAAGTGAATCGCCCAAGAATGAAGATGCCAATGAACACAAATCTGCCCTAGTTCAATCTGTAGAGATAATTGCTTATAACAGCCCCTCAAATCTTTACAAAATTCACCAAATCAGCACAATTGTGAACCCTAGATGGATCCACCTCAAATAGCAATGGGTTTTCATCCACTACCACTTATTCCTCTAAAGGTTTTTGTCCTCAAAAGAGTTGAACCTGTAAACACAAGCTCTCCAAAATTCTTTGATAGAAAATACCAAAACCAAGATGTCCAAATGACTTGATCTCATCTCTTTTTAAAGGCTCAACTGAATCTTCTACAGGAATCCAATGTAACCTCCTCAAGCTTCTAGAAGAACACTTTATTTAATAAAGTGACTTTATAATATTTTTTATTTTTTATTTGTCACTTTAACTAAATTAATTAAATAAAGTTATCTTTTTGATATTTATTTAAAATAGACAGCTTTAAAATAATTAATTTAATTATTATTCCCTTATAACTACATTACTTAGCTTATATTTGCCATTCCTCAGAAAAATGGGGACATTACAAAGTCTCTACCAAGTCTAGCGAAAAACTTACCTAGTTTCAAGGATGGGCTCTCCTGTGTTGTAATTTAAAAAAAAATCCCAACACTAAAACATTTAAAAGATTCTTTTTTTTTTGGCTCATTTAACCTTCCAAAGGTGCAAATCAAGCTAAGAGGAGTGGTTGGAAAGCCTTTTTGAAGATTGAATCAAGTTTGGAGTGCATTTGTGTAATTATATTTTTTCTCTTGTTGAGTTCTGAGTCCAAATCAAAAAATGTGGGCTGCCAAGTTTGAGTTTTCCAACTATGGCCTACATCTTTCCAGTCTTCATGATACCATCCTCCATTGTTCATAGATACTCAAATTTTAAGATTTTTATGCCTTAAAGCTAATATAATAAGAAAATTTTGTCCTAAAATTGGGGTATTGAATATCTCCCAATGGCATCATCCATGTCATGCCCTACCCCCACCCCCCTGCCTTGCCAAATACCTGATTGCAGCCTTTAAAAATCATGATCAGCAACTACGCAATTTAAAGATAGTGCCCATCTCCAATGCAATTGATCTAATAATAAAGTGGCACTAGCAAATTTACTTATTTAAAATTAAATTATTATTCTCCAAATGCAGCGATAAAGGGTTGTAACTATTGCAAAGGCAATAGAGGTGAAGAGGTGTGACTACCTCAAACTTGAGATATAAAAGGGAGAACATTTCATTTAAAAAGGACATCCATAAAATCAATTGGGGATAGAACATTATGTGACTTTGCAAGTAAATTAAATTATGTTCTCAAGAGCATAGTTGGAAGACTCACCCCCGAAAAAAACTTGCCAAGCCAAAAATTGGAGAGTCAACAAAAACTTGACGAAAACTCATTAAAAACTTGGCAAATTTTTTGTGTTTTTCGCATTTTTTATGTATCTGACGAGACTTTTGTAAAGACTTGTGAGTTTTTGCCAAAAACTCGCGAGTTTTTGGAAAAGGCTCAGCAGGAAGACTCAGCGAGTTAAAGTCATAAAGACTCGTCGGGGAAACAAGTCTTCCAACTATGCTCAAGAGTATCGATGATGTGAGAAATGCTGTGACTCTTCCATAAAGAAGATATATATATATATGTACATGGAGATCATTCCATATATATATATATATATGTATATGGAGATCATTCCATGAAGGCAAGGAAGCAGAAAAAAACCAATCAATTCATAATTCAATCATCAAATCATTCAAGCATAAAATCATTCAAACATTAACTTGTCAATCCATCAAGAAATATCAATCAGCAAAAGCAATCAGCAATAATCTAGCAAATTCATCAAGCAATCAATTTTGAATTTGAGGAAGTGTCTTGCAAATAGGAAGAATGAAACCCCTTCCAAGTTCACAAGAAATCTAAGGAAAACCCTTATTGCTCTTGTTAGTTATAGGATCAGATTTAACATAAAGCAGAAAATGCAACACATGAACAATAAACACAGCACTTTTACCCTGGGAAAAACCCTCCTACTCGAGGGAGAAAAACCCAGCAAAATATATCTCCAATATATTGAATGAATAAGAGCAGAAATCTGCTTACAAGTCTGGCCTTACTCAAAGTTGAATTATTACAATGAATAATAGCATCACTCCTTGATGCAAAGATACAAATGAATATGATCCTCCTTGAAATTGATCTGCTGCTACCAAATGATGATCTGCTGCTAAGGTGCGAACTTGAAGTTATTGAAATTGATGATAAAATGACAAGTCTTCTCCTTGCTTATATACAATGATAGGTGACCTTTCCACTAGGTCGGCCCCCTTAGGAAATAAAGAACATAAAATACTGTTTGTTACAAGAAGGCCGACCTGCCTTAGCCAAAGGAAGAATAGCTCCTGAAGCTACCAAACACTAACAGCTCTTATCAAGTTTGGATGAAAACCCAAATCTTGATCAAGTAAGACGAAAACCCTCCAAGATGAACTAAGAGTTGGAAGGACGAAAACCCTTTCATGTTCTTGGTAAGTTAAGAACGAAAACCCTTGATATTGCCACTATTGGGTTAGGGACAAAAAATCTAATTCAGCAGATTTGTAAGTATTTCCAAAGAATTCACAATATGATTGATTTTGAGAATTGTGCTATGATTTATTGATTTAAATATTATCATAAATTCTTAATTGTTGATTAAGCTATTATCATTTTGAATAAATATTATTGTTTTAAGGCAAAAAAAATCAGGAATATCCCAAAAAAGGATATTACAATTGGTATCAAAGCATTGATCTTGCCAACTTGAGGATCTAAAAAGTAGTATATGCAATTGGGCCAAAGAGATCAATGAGCCTCGATAAGAGAAAGGAGAAAACTAAAGGCAACTAGCAACCCAATTAAAGGTAATAAAATGGGTGATCGTGAGGTAAATCAAGAAAATAAATTGAAGGCTTATATAGAGCAAAAAGAACAAACAACACAATTGCTTCTCCAAACACTTCAAAACGTGAATAATACAATCAATGCTCTTAGGTCTACCCAAACCAATGGAACAAAGGTCAATTCAAACCATTTCGAGAATAACAATAGGACTCCACTGAGATCATCGCCTAGAGTAACATTGCCTACATTCCTACCTAGAGAGGAGCAGTCACAAGAAGAAGAAGAACCCAACATGGCAGCAAGTGACTTTGATAAACGCGTAGAAGCATATTCAAGAATTGAACCTAACCTTAGAAGACAAATTCCATTTAGAGAATATTATAATGCAAGATCAAGAAATACCTCAAGAGGAGAAAGAAGGCAGCCCAACAAAGATTTACGGCAAAGATTAAGTAAGATGATTCTCACTTTAGATGGGTCAAGGAAGGTCATTGCACGAGCATGGGTCCAAAAACTAGATACCTATCTTTCTCTTAGTATCATGATGGAAGACAAAGCCATTGAATTTTCCATTCTTCACTTAGACGGAACAGCACATGAATGGTGGCATCACGGGCTAGTTACACAAGGGCATCATCTAATTGTAACATACACTAACTTCACACAAACACTCATAGAAAGATTTGATAGAAAAAACCCAGAGATACATTTTAAGGAATTATCACAACTAAGGCAACAAGGTACAATAGAAGAATATGTAGCAAAATTTCAAAGAA
>VDFB02251906.1:0-62111 GCA_007258455.2 Sequoia sempervirens
TGGCCTTGACATAATGACACAAGTAATAGTTTATCCCCTCTTTGTTGTCTTCATCTACAATAACTACATAAACATTCCCTACATTGATATGTGCATCAAATTAGATGAATTTAGTCAACATTACAAAAACACTAAAAAGTAAGATAACATTAGGAATTTCAAAAACTATACAAGTAGATAGATTACCTAGTTGAATTAGATCTAATATGTGATCAAATCCAACCGATGATTTCATCTATGTGATTTGGAGTATCATTGAGAGCCAATATGTGTCAAGTGGTCTTAGACATCTTAACCACCATTCATCAACCCACTCCTTTGATTCACACTCATCCCAGACTTGAATTGTACATGAAGAACAAAAGCACTTGGGAAATAAGATTTCTTTGATTGCAATACTACAAGAAAGATCATTAGTAGCTTCCTAATTTTTTCTTTGATTGGCGTATAAGTTGCAAGATAAAGCATTAAGATAAACACTACAGTGATTCAAATGTTAGTAGATTAGCCCCTAAAAAATGAGATCAAACTTTACTAGAAATTTGCAAGGGATAGAACTATCTAAACAAAAAGTAAAACTACTCAAATAGATAAAACCATCAAACTAAAAGAATGAAAAATTTATCTTGATTACAAGGCTGCCCAAATAATGAAAAAACTACCCAACTATGAACAAGGCTTCCCAACTATAATTCCCTACATAAAAAATAAAATTTGATTACTAAAAAGTTGATTTTTTAATTCCAAGAAGTAGTTTGGACAACATATAGACCTGTAAAACTAAATTCTATTAGTAAAAGAAAAAAAATTGTTAGAAAAAGTGCAAAGACAACAAGTTTAGCAAGTGAAACTATGCTACTAACACCCTAATGACAAGGCTTCCCAAACACATCATAGGGTTGTCTAACTAGAACAAGGCTCCCCAATCGTGACCTACACATGATAAAACTAAAAAAAGATAAGTTTTGATTAGTGATCAAAAGGACATGGGTCCCATCATGAATACTAGACGTGTGCATGAAATTTTAAGCCTACTAGAGAAAATAATACAATATTAACCTACTCTACTCAAAATACAAACAAAACTTGCATTAAGCATAAAGCTTAGCAAATATTGATAAAAAAACATAAATTTTTTTACCAAAACCAACCCTTGATGGACCATGGAATGGTGTTTGTGCTCATAGATGGTTGGATGTGAGTGCTCTTTCCACCAACATCATGTTGCCTTCAAGTTCATGTAATAAAATGTCTTGGATTGAAGCCAATTTATAAATTTTTGGCTCAAGAGATAGATGGATAGGATCAATAGATCAAATCTATTGGAAATCAAGGTATAACTTGCAAAAATATGAACTTAAATATGTGGTTGAAAATATGAAATTATATGTTCAATATAACCACAACAAGATTAAGTGATTGAAAATAGCAACAATGAAATAAAAATCTGCAATACCACAAATCATCAACACAAGTGACACAAGATATATGTGGAGAAACCCTTGAGGGAAAAACTCCACACCCAAAGAGATCCAATGTTTGTATTAATCTTCAAGGAAGTGAATTAATACAAAAATCCTCTCTACAATCTAGCAACACTTCGTTGTCCTGACAACCTATAAAGAACTCATACCAAACCACCATCCCAAGGCTCCAATATATAGAATTTTGTGGGAGAGAATACCATAAATAGTATCCCAAAACAACAAGAAAAACTACCTTGAAAAACCCACACCCCACTTTGTGGATAGACCATGAACATGGAATAAAAAATTCAATAATCACATGGCCTTCACATGGTTGCCTAACCCACAACCAATCAAAATGAGTCAAACCTAAGTGCTCCATAAGTCTCCCACGGCTCTGACAGCTACATGCAATCTCATGCACCACCATGCAAACTTGGTCACCCAACCATGTAAGAGAATACAAAACATGCAAATAACATGCAAGGACATGCACACTCAAGTGGTCCCAACCCAGAAAGTTGGATGCCTAGGAAGAATATTCTCTTGATATGCCTTGTAACCACCACCATGAAGGGTTCACCTCTTTGAATACAATTATAATTTGTCATAGGAAAATAAATAATAAATATTTTTCCTTCATGTCCTCAAGAACACTTTCCAAATAATGTGGAGACACATAAATCAACTTAGGATAGCAATTATAATGTCACCTATCCTAACAAAATCAATGGCTCATAATGGTTCAGATCCATGGAAAGATGAGAGGATAAGTTTCCTCATGTGGTTGGAGGAGATAGAGGGATAGGGATTAAGGGGAGAATCAATGGTGTAGATTCTCCTTGGAAGAAGTGGATGGATGAGATGGAAAGGGTACTTTGGAGTACACAAGATTAATGGGAAAGTCCTTTGACCCATGTAAACATGGTACCAAGTCTATGTCTCATGTACAAAATCCTATGCCATTTGTACAAAACATCATGCCTTTGTACTCGTGTGGAGATGTGCATGATTTTTTTTTTTTGGTGGGGGGGTGGAGTGGGGTTTACTAAGATTAGGTTGTGCATATGGGTGATTAAGATATTAAGTGGATTAGCCAACTTAATAAAAGTGGAGAAGTAAGTAAATTAATTAAATAAAGTATTTATTTAATTTTGGGGAAATAGATGAAGGACTTATGTAAATAAATAAATAATTGGACTTTTTACCTAATGTGGACTATAGGAGAAGGGTGATTAAATGATTTAGGTTAAAAATAGTTGTAGGTGAATAGTGATGAATAGTGCATGTTAATTGATTAATTAATTAATAGTTGATTAATAGGAGGATTAAAATGGAACAACTAATTGATTAACTAAGTTTATATTCAATCAATTATAAAAGAAATGGTTGGGTAATGATGATGTGTCAATTTTAGGTGTCTACACTTACCCATTTTTTATGTCTATCATTTATCACATTAGTCAATGAAAAACTTCAAGTTGTTATGATATGTCTTCACCACAAGTCTTCCACAAACTAAATTATTTTGAGATCTTGGCTAAAGCATGTATGATAGCCAACATCTATTTGTCATAGATAGATAATCTATTTTTTGTCTTTCAATTACTTGATTTAAAATTTGTAATGACCACCCTAAAACTAAAACCATTTTTTTCCCAAAACCTACAAAGTTTTATGCCTTTTATCATGCAAGAATTTCATCAAACACTTTGTATATATGTTGTTTTGACTTTTGTTACAACTTTTTCTGAAAAGATTCTAAAAAAATTTCCCAAGCTTATATATTGCTGAAATTTTTATTTATAAAAAATTATTGCATCATAATTATTTTGACATTCATATGTATTGCCAATATACCTATGTGTAGTGTTTGATTCCTAGTCTAAAATGCAAAGTGAAATGAAATGCAAGGAAGGAAAACACAAAAAACACCTCAACGATTATCCTAGTTGAACTTGAACAAAAACAAAGCAAACAAAGTGAGTTACCTTTCCCAAGTTGACTGGTTGGTTGGCTTTGTTGATCCATTCAACTATGTGCTCTTTTGAATGGAAAATAGCATAAAACCAAATGCAAAACGATCGTGAGTGGATGAGGAATGCAATGATGTAAGTGGTTATGTGGATAGATGCACAATGTGGATGCAAAATGGAGCTCAAAGTTGCAGCAATGGAGGATGCTTGTGTGAGTGCTTGAAGGCTTAAGTGCTTGATCGAATGTATCATGCAAATGAGGGAAAAATCCTCTAATTTTTGGGGAAATGCCTCTAAAAAATGGAGGGCTGAGATTTAGCCATCATGGACAAGATCAAGGGCTAGGGAAAGTTGAGGACTCACAAGCCCTCACATCTTGCCAAGCGTCAAGTGAGGTGTCAAGGGGAAGGTGAGGTGGAGGTAGTTTAAGGTACCTTGGGATTGGGACAAGATCTCATCATAAAGGAGGTATGTGTCCCCATGTGAGTTATGTGACACATGAGGAATTTAAAATTCCTCAAGTATCCTCATGGGGAAGAGGAGAGGAATTAAAAATTCCTAAAAGGACTGGGGGGAATAAAAGTGAATTTTAAATTCACATGGGGGAATGGGTTGCCTTCTCCAAAAGGAGAAAGCGTTTAATGAAAGTTGACTTGGTGGTATGTCATAAATGGCATAAGGATTAGGTTGACCTAATCATGCAATTAAGATTGTGCAAATAGGTGATTAGACTGATTAATGAAAGATTAGAGCAAGTGGAGAAATATGGAGGATGTGACATTAATCCGATTACAGGTGGCATCCTAATCATGGATTGATTAAACCAATCCAGACTAAAGGGGATTATATGGAGGATGGGACAAGGGAGAGAGAAAAAGGTAAACTTCTAAAATTGATTTTAAATTCTGGTAAGAAGTCAATGACTAAATGTTCAAATAAATTCAAAGCATTTATTTTAATTTTATGCAGAAGGTAGCATTAATTATTTAATTCTCAAACAATTTGAACATTAGAAAGAGAGAGAAATACGGAATGAAATAAATTTACCACCAACAACAATGAAGGATAGCAATGGGATTAATTCTACATAGGGAGTGGTCAGTCCATGCTCATTATTTATTCCCTTCAAATACTATTAGAATAATAGTAAGTTCTCAAAATAAAAATGTAGATGACCTCCAATGGGAAGAAGGGGATCTAGAAAGTGATTCTAGCTGGAGAGAAGTGGTAAGTTATTCAATTCAGGAAAAATGAAGAAATACAATATCCTCGCAAGGAAAATGAACAGACAAAGGAATAGAGGAAAATGATAGGGTATGCCCTCGAGAGGGTGGATGGGGAAGAAAAAGGGGCCTCAAGCGACCTCTTGATATGAAGAAACAGAGGGTACCATGTGATAGAGCATGAAAAACCATGAAGAATGGCTTTTGAACAGAGAGAAATGGACAAACGGGGTGCAAATGGCGGCCCATGGAAGAAAGGGGTTTAATTAAATGAAAAAGAGGTTAAATAAAGGGTAAAATTACTCAAAACTTAAAAAGTTAAAAAGAGAGGGAAAATTGAATATATAGTAATTTTAGAAACTACTATTCACCATTTGCACATTTGGAAGGTGACTCAACAAGAGAGAGAGGAAGAGGGTGACGAGGATGGCTGACGAGTATGACAGCAGGGATGAGGGTTTCATAGATGACGCAATCATCCACCGGGGCGACGAGGTGCGCCAGTTCTACTATGAGCACATGGTACCCCATTAGGTTAGTTTCAAAACCCTTCTTTGTGATTTGTTTTAAAAATATATATTTTTTATGCATATTAGATAAGGGTTTTGGGGTAGATTAGGAGATGAGGTTGTGGCAGATGTGCGAATTCACCCATCTATACGATGGGTTTCCCACTCAGAGGGCATGATGCAGGGAAGAGGTGAATTCGCTTCAAAGCAAAATCGCCCTTCAAAGGACATAGAAGAATAAATAGGTAGATTTTCCCCTAGCTGTGGAAAATTCTCTTAAAGAAGGTGGAGGAACAAAATTAGAAAGGTGAATTTTCCCCTTGATTGGGAAAATTCTCCCGATAGGGACGGTGGCAGAAAGAACTGACAAATTTTCCCCTTGATTGGGTGAATGCAGGCAGAAGGGAAAATTTTCCCATGTGACAGGAAAATTTACCTGACAAGGGTGAAAGTAAGCAGAAGGGGTGAATTCACCCATGTGACAGGCGAATTCGCCTAACAAGAGTGAAAGTGAGCAAAAGGGGTGAATTTTCCCATGTGATGGAAAAATTTTCCTGACAAGGGAAAAATCAAGCAAAAGGGGCGAATTCACCCATGTGATGGGAAAATTCACCCGACAAGGGCAAAAGCAAGTAAAAGGGGAAAATTTTCCCATGTGATGGGAAAATTTTCCCGACAAGGGCGAAGCGCGGACAAAGGGGTGAATTTGCTCGACAAGGGTGAACGCAGACAAAGGGGTGAATTCTCCCATTGAAAAGGTGAATTTTCCTGACAACAGTGAACATGGACAAAGGTTAAGGGAAAATGGGATTTTCCCATGGGAAGAGCGAATTCAACAAGAAAACCTACGACAGGGGAAGAGTGAGGGAAAAAGAGAAGAAATGAAAAAGAGTTGACTAGAAGGACTAACATGTTGTTCCATGTGGATGCAAGGCTTTGATACACTACAGACAAGAGAGAGACACTCAGGCATCCTAGAGGTGACCATTGCAGTGATGAACGCCCACAATCACACAACACTGGCATAGGTGGGACTTCTCCACATGTTGAGATATCCCAACATTAGGGCACAAAGGGTGTGGTTGATGGCACTGATGGAGCGATGTAGCTCGGAGACTTTGACTTTTCATCTCCCGATAAGGGAGATGATTGTGACTCTAGAGGATGTCTAGAGGATATTGCGGCTACCGATCACAAGACATCTGGTGAGCTGGACACATAGCAAGGGGAAAGAGCGAGACAAGAGCCTTTGGACCACATTTGGACGTGAAAATATTCCTATCTAGGGGGCAGAGTTATATTTATATGGATGTCTTGGATTGGAGGTCCTAGTGTTGCCACCGTACCTTTGTGGATTGATTAGCAGGATCTTGTTACCTAACAGGAGCAAGTGGTTCTGCAGCCTCAAGGTCATTGAGGTTGTCAAGCACATCGTGGAGAGGAGGGAGGGGTAGTTTGCATGGGGTGCATTCCTAATGGGGAAGCTATATCAGAATCTACATTTGGTCTGCTATAGGAGGGTGTGTAGTATTACACATGTGGCACTGCTTCAGGTATGGCCCTGGGAGCACATTAGTGTGTTGAGGCCAAGGATCTTGATAGCAGGGACTCAGGATGAGATGCTACTAGTATCATACTAGTATGGGACAATATAACTAGCGGATAAATTATCTGGATGTCAGCAACTTGGAGGGATGGAGGAGGAGGAGGTTAGATGACCTACAAGAGGATCAGAGTGTATGGAGACCATACCAGCATCAACGATTTTTAGGTTGGTGATAGGATGAGAGGAGGCATAGGGGATACTTCTTCATAGCATGCTACCTGATTGGGAGGGATCCACATATCGTGGAGCTTCACAGGCTAGATAGGGTGATGAGGTAGTTTTGGGTACAGCAGGATATCCCTCCAGTACCACAAAGGTTTTGTCAGATTACCTAGGAGTGGTTGTGGAGTGATTTGATAATAGGGGAGTTTGCATAGCAGGTGTGGGAGGAGTTATAGCAAGTTCCATACCCTGGGAGAGGAGGGATAGCAGATGCGGGGATGATGGTGTGGTACTCCACATGGTGGGCACATCACAGACTAGCATGGATTACGATGGCATGCCAAATTGTAGGGGAACTTAGTTATGGCTAAAAGGACAAGGCGATATTAGCCGGAAAGAGGAGAGTCAGGAGGAGAAGGGGTCAATAGAGGAGAGGTGGAGACAGAGAGGCTGAGGTTGAGGAGGAGAGAGGAGATTGACAGAGGAGGGGACAGGGGGAGGTGATGGAGGAGGATGCTCTGGAGGTACATCCACTAGCTATAGTACCATATGTACCTTTTCCACCAAGGAATCCAATCATACTATCAGTAGTGGCTCTAGTGAGATTTCATATCACAGAGCATAGAGTCAGGGAGTTAGAAGAAGATAAGGATAAGTTATAGGCTAAGGTGGATAGGTTACAGATAGAGGGAGAGGTTGATTATATGGCCCTAGAAAATGATGTAGGATGGCAGGTACTAGAGGTACTGGGTAGAGAGGGACAGATTGTATGTCTATGTGACTAGATTATGGGTAAAGGGATAGAGGTACTATGGAGAGTTAGCAGACTAGGTATCCATACAGGTGCATGAGGTAGAGAGAGAGGGAGGACCTGATGAGGAAGTTGGTAGAGCTGCAGAGGGAGAGTATCAAGTTGAGGAGGGAGCGAGATGAGTTCCAAGACAGAGCAGAGGTGGCAAAGCAAACAGTGGAGGATGCAGGGTCAGTACTAGAGAGAGAAGATGAAGTGATGGCACAGATGCAAACCTTGTAGGATGCAAGGAATGAAGCAGAGGAACAGGTACATGCCCTATAGGATGAGAGGGATGCAACCACATAGTAGATGCAGGTCTTACAGGGTGAGAGGGATGCAGCAGTGGATTAGATGTCACGAATGCAGGCACAGATTGCCAGTTGTAGATGGCATAGGATGCATGGGAGCATGAGAGGAGACACATGTTGGGGTTATGGGACTAGTATATGATAGAGCGAGATGTGGTCAGGATATAGGTGGTAGATAAGGATGATTACATGAGAGATTCCAGCTATTACATGGGAGATTACTTCAGAGAGGTCCCAAATCTTGCATGATGTGTACCTACCTATGTCTGAGTAGTACTACAAATGTTAGCACCATCACAGTCATTAGGTACACATACAGGAGGATATAGTAGCTATCAAGAGACTCCCCCACGTAGAGGGCTAGTTCCAAACTCCCCTTAGAGGTCAAATGAGGGTAGCTCATGGTAGAGAGGATGGAGGATAGGATACAGGTTTCTGACAGGTGTAGGGTAGATGTGTACTATACAAGGGTAGAGAACACATATCCCACAACACAAAACAAATATAGATTCATTTGTTCAATGATGTAGTCTCTACATTTGATTCAGAGCCCTGTACTTGTATTTTATTCAATGATTATCGATGTATATGATGGACATTATTATGGACCATGTGATGGAAATGATTTTTTGATATGTATATGGTATGTGATAGCCCTTATTGACGCTATGTTGTGCTTATGTGATGGATGTTTTATTTATGTACATGTGGATGTATGTAATTTAATTATGGATGATTATGATGATGATTATTATGGTATATGCATATGTTTGTGGTGATTTACATTTATGCTTATGTGTATGACATGGATAAAATGCTATGTGCCTAACACTTTGTGATGTAGGATGTGATGAATGATTTATGATGTTATATGCTATGGACATAAATCTAATGATTTGTGATGCAGGTGGTGATGCATGCATGAAATAATTAGAAAATGTGATCCAAAAACGTCAATCAACACATAGTAGATGGACATTTGTGTTGTACACTATACAATCAATTTTGTTTTATTATGATTTGATGTAATATGAAGCAATGTGATGTGTGAAATGAAATGGAATAATATGAAAATTTTTAATGCAATAATTACTAATCAAATGAACATAAGATGCTTAGAATAACCAATTAAGATTGATCTAAACAACTTAAAATGAATATGATGTGATAGATGCACATGGGGTGAAATGCAATGTGAGGAACCGAACATGCTAGATGAGATGATAATTTGTGTCATTTGAGATCAAATTGTACTTAATGAATGAAATGCAACCTACATGAGTGATGGGATGAAATTAAATTCCTTACAAACATTAATATATGAATTAAATTATCATAGTCATGAGTGTAAATAAGGGCTTAGTGTCAAGTACTTTCCTTGTAATCATTATAAAATTGGATGATTGATGTAGAGCTAGGAGGATTCAAAAAACATCTCACAAACCTTCAATAATAATCCAAAACAATAATTATATGACAAATGTTCTTAGTCATTCTATATCACATTGAAAGCATAGCCATGGCAGCCCATAATTTAATGTAATGAACAGTCATTAATAACTTCTAAAAAATGAATAATGAAGCCAATCCCTCTGGTGAGATTGAATAAAACATGATGATACACTTCTCTTCCAATTCTTATAAGGATCCAACGGTTGAAATGAAAGTTATTGTATTTTTACCAAAACTGCAAACCCTAGGTAGGGTTCAGACCTGCCCTCACAAAAATGTTCATAACTTATTCAAATCTTAATTAAATTTGATGAGACTTGAACCAAATGAAAGTAGATTCACATGGAAACAAAATCCAATTGATTTCAGATCCAAATTATAGACTTTACATTCCGTACCATCACACTTTTTATACTGTAAATTCTGCACAATATTGTTAGAATAGGCAGTCTCACCAAAATATTAATATCTTCCACAAAACTCGATGAAATTCAATGAGACAAAAAGAATTGGAAACTAGAAATAGATATCTTTCCATCAATATATGATACTCTATCATTTGATTCCATACCAGGCCGTACAAATCACAACTTTAATCTGGAAACAATGTGAAAATCAGAAAGATGCACAACATTTGAGGTTTCCATTCATCAATCTTCAAAAATGATGTCTCCAACCCCCAATTCGAGTTTTGGAGGGCTTATTTATACATTTTCAACCCAAACCAACTATTTTCAACCACCTTTTGATTAGTGTGTTGACAAAACACCTTAATGACATTTCATCTACTTAATTTTGCACTTTTGACAATTTTTACAATATATGAGAAATGAACAACATCCTAGGACCTATAACACCACAAAGGTGACCTCTTGGGCTTATTAAAATCTCAAAACATAAAAATGGAACAAATTACTCAATATGGCCTCATGGAGGCATGTGATCAAATAGGTGCTCCTGCACCAAACTCCCGAGGGCAAAAGAATTCAAGCCCCTTTGAATTATCTTCTTCCTAGTCTTCCAGTTACTTTGCACCTTGTCCTTTGTATTTTCAATCAAATTTTGTCTTTTCTTCCTTTTGTTCTTCTTATGCCTTCTTTTATCAAGCATCCCTGCAACTTGGAAGTCCCAAAACTCTATCATATCATCAAACACTTCACTTTGTCCTTCATAATCTGCACATACATAATCCAAAGAAAAATTAGAAACAAAATATAGAGACCTTGAGGTCTCCTCCTTGTCTTCTTGTACTTCAAATTCCTCTTCACCCATAACCAACTTATCCAATCTTGACACCAATTCAATTTCAACCTCAATTTCCTTGCTTTCTTCTACCTTGATGAGTTCTTCTTCCTTTTGTTTGAATTTTCCATCACCAACCTTACTATTCCATTCTTCTTCAATGGCTGCATATTGTGCCAATAAATCTTCTTCTTCATCTTTGACTGAATTTGCTGCCTTCTTTTGTTTTCTTTGTTTCTTCATAATCTTCTTTATAGGCCAAACCATCTTCTTTTTCAATGTCAAATGCCAACTTGTATCTTGTTTCATCATTTGTTCCATCTTCATCATGGATTCTTGGAACTCTTCTTCAATTCTTTTCAATTCTCCCTTCAACTCAACAATCTCTTTGTCCATCTTCTCTTGCCTTATCCTTTTCTTTCTTTCCTTCTTTCTCAACTCTTTTTCCTCTCTTTCCTTCTTTCTTGAATCCTCAGCCTACAAATATCTTTCCAATCTTCTCAACAAATCCATCTCCACAAGCAAGTCTCTCCTTGCTTCCACTTTACTTTGCCACATCTAGGCAATCAGGTTCCTTCCTCAACCTGTACAACACACAACCACAAACACCAAACCAACAAACTTCACCTACCCATATCTTTTCTAGGCTCTGATACCAATTTGATGCAGAGCTAGGAGGATTCAATAAACATCTCACAAACCTTCAATAATAATCCAAAACAATTTTTGTATAACACATGCTATTTGGCATTGTATATCACATTGGAAACACAACTATGGCAGCCCACAATTTATTGCCATGAACAGTCATTAATAACTTCTACAAAACAAATAATGAAGCCAATCCCTATGGTGAGATTGAATAAAACATAGTTATATACTCTTCCTCAAATTATTATGAAGATCCAATGGTGGAAATGAAAGTTATTATGTTTTTCCCAAAACTGCAAACCCTAGGTAGGGTTCAGACCTGCCCTCACAAAAATGGTCATAACTCATTCAAATATTAATGAAATTTGATGAGACTTGAAGAAAATGAAATTAGATTCGCATAGTAACAAAATATATTTGGTTTCAAATCCAAAATATGGACTTCATATTCCGTACCATCACACTTTTCAGACTGTAAATTCTGCACAATATTGTTAGAATAGGCAGTCTCACCAAAATAATCATATCGTCCACAAAACTTGATGAAATTCAATGAGACAAAAATAATTGGAAACTAGAAATAGAGATATTTCCATCAATATATGATACTCTATAATTTGTATCCATACCAGGCCGTAAAAATCATAACTTCATTCTGGTAACAATGTAAAAATCAGAAAATGCATACCAAATTTGAGGTTGCCATTCATTTAACTTCAAAAATAATGTCTCCAACCCCCAATTCGAGTTTTGGAGGGTTTATTTATACATTTTCAACCCAAACCAACTATTTGCAACCACCTTTTGATTAGTGTGTTGACAAAACACCTTAATGACATTTCATCTACCTAATTTTGCACTTTTGACAATTTTTACAATATATGAGAAATAAACAACATCCTAGGACCTATAACACCACAAAGGTGGCCTCTTGGGCTTATTAAAATCTCAAAACATAAAAATGGAACAAATTACTCAGTATGGCCTCATGGAGGCATGTGATCAAATAGGTGCTCCTGCACCAAATTCCCTTTTATAAGACAAGGGAAGCATCCAAGAATTGAGAACTCTTACCCACTAAAGCTATAAACCCTAACAAGTGTCACCACTAGATGATTTTAAAATCTAATAAAAAAATTAGATCTAATATGATAATAAAATTTGAGCTTCTTCAATAATGGTGATGGGTATAATAGCTCGATAACCAGGATCCCTTGAGAGCTTCATGTAGGTCTCCCTATCAGAAGGAAGACATGGTTTGTAAATGCTTGACTAAATCTAATATGCTTTTCTACAAGTGATAAAGGTGATGTAAAAAGGAGGTTGACTCTTTAAATGGAAAAGGAACAAAATGCATTGACACTTGGCAGTGTTCATGAAAGTATTGCTCTGACTGTGAAGAGAGACTCGATAAAAGATGGGTGATGTGGCAAGCTAGTAGACATTCTTCAAAAAATTGGAGAGAAATTTGAGGAAAAATATCTTGGGGTAGCTTCATGTATAGCTTTGGGCCCAAAAAGAAGGAAAATCCCAAAAATGTAATGCAACCACTACATGGTGCAATTGTGCACCATTTCATCAAAATCATCCTATGACCTCCAAAAGGATGTGTTGAAGTGACATGTGGTTGGAAATGAATAAAAGCTAAAAAAGGTGAAGGCTTTGTGGCCTAAAAGAACAAAGTGAAGGAAATAAACATACTTAAAGAGAAAAAATGCTCCACAATTTTGGCGACTCATAGTAGGCATTCATTTGTAGAGGTATAAAACCAAATAAATAACATAAAAGATAAAGAAATATGTGATACCTAAGAGTTTTAGGAATGAAAAATGTAGATACTCCTAGTCTTTGTCAGAAGGCGGCACCAATGTATTCAACATTTTAGAAGCCTGATCAAGGTCAATTATCTCCTTGAAGGAGATTGCTTCCCTTTTCACTTGGGCTACTTTGATGAGGGAAAAGAGTAAGGCCAAGGGACAAAGCACATCTTCAATCTCCTCGAATATAGTTGATGAGCTCAATTTTTGGACCTCCGATTGGTCTTATTGCTTGGCCTCTAATGCTTGTCTAAGTTGTTCTTCAATGAGTACTATTCCATAAGGTGAAAAGAGAGAGGGAAAACCTAAATGAACTAAAGCTCTAAAATATTCTCTTATTTCGCTGATCTTCTTGGTTAATGCCAGCTAATAGTTCTTACTCCTTGGCCATCCTAGCCACACATGATTAATAAATTTTCCTTCCTAGCAGCCACTCTTCGGTCTAAAATCCTATGTCATAGAAAAATGGCCCCTTGTCATTTTTATGGACTTTTAGGTCTTGTTACACGGTGTTGGAACTATGTTGATTTGATTTTATGTTGTAACATGGCTTGAACATGCTTATTTAGGTATTAAAACTCAAAGAACGATGTCTTGTGAAGGTTTTGTGAAGTGTTTTAAGACATTTCTACATTCTTCTAGACTCTATTTAATGCAATTTACCTAAAAATCACCTTTTTACTCATCAAGAAGTCCTATTGTGAAGTGTTGTAAAGTCTTGTAAGAAGATTTCACATTCTTCTAGGCATATTTTCACTATATACACCCTTCTCATGCTTTATCTAGCCCCTTTATGCCCTCATAAGTTGTAATTAATTGTATTTTTTCATATTATCCTGAAAAACAATATTAAATACAATATATTTCCCGACACACATTTTTAGGTCCTAGGTGGGACCCATTCGCCATGGGTGGTGAATAAGTCCCCCATGGACCCAATTGAAAATATTTCAAAGTTCCTTTCAAGGTTTTATTCAAAATCACTTGATGTTGGCCTGTGATGAGGCACGAACGTGTAACTAAGCCACAAGTGTGTATAAATAAGTTAATTTGATCTCATTCTAACCCCCATTCATCAAGTTTGTTTATCCACCTATCCACTCAAGCATTCAAGCACTATTCAAGCACTTTCAAGCAGCCATTAACATTACTTCAGACTTGCATCATCAAAGGTTAGGTAAGTTGATAGCACTTGCATGTTATTATTTTATCTTTCTCTTTCATTTCATTTTCTTTTCAAGGGTTTAATTACCAAAAGTGGGGTTTGACAAAGGAAAACCCCTATTCACTAACCCACAATCATTTTCCCCCTTATTGCATGTTTGTTTGCAACTCTTTTTATGAATATTTGACAAGTTATTAGGTGTTGAAGATTGATTTTCAAGTCAACTCGAGTCCAATTCAAGCTTGGAGAGATTTATTTGTCTGTTTTCTATAGATCTAACTTTGACAATCCAATAAATAAACTTTTCTACATCTAGTGTTGCAGAGTTGTCTCCTAATTTTTTTAGAAAATTGGGAGAGGATTGATTCACCCCCTATGGTGAATGATTCCCACCTTAGGATTAGAAACTTGAGTTTTTTTAGATTCTCGATCCTGATAGACAAAAACCAGTTCTCGACAGTTTTTCACCAGTAGGTGGACTGATTCGTCACCCTAGGCGAGTGACTCCCACTATGAAAAATTAGTGACTTCCATCAACATTCAAAACACTCCAAAATCATTACAAGTCATCCATGTGCACTCATATTCATCCATGTACTTTTTATTTTGCATTATTTCTTCATTTACATAGTTATTTGCATTTGATATTATATTTTTAAACAAGTCATAAATCTTAGTTTTGCATTCATTTTTAGTAATATAGATCAGTCAATTACATTTATTCATCTTCATTTACATTAAAAAAGCATTGCATACATCCTAATTTGAGTGATACATTAGCATTTTTGGCCCCATCTCTCTCCTTTTAGATGAAAAACCCTAGAAGTGCAAGAGTAGTCCATAGGGTCCCAAAAAACTGTTTCATTTTGGTGAACCTACTGTTAAAATCCCTTCTTTTCTAATTTTGGAGTCCATTGATAATCCTATATTATCTTACATTGCATTTTTCATTAGTTACCTTGCATTCTAGGGTTTCATTTGTGAATGTGTAAAAGTGCATAATAGGTTACCTTTTTGCATCTCTCATCATTGAACAGTTCTACAGTTCTACATTTTTCATTTAGACCTACATCATAGCATTCTGAAAACATAGAAATATGTCACAAAGATTTGAAAATATTGTCAAAATTCCATACCGGGACTCATTCACCACCTTGGGCGAATCAATCCCTTCTGACACCTAAAACAAAACTTTATAGAATTCAGAACATTGTTTATGGGCTTCTGTTTGATGCCATTTCATACCCATATCAGTTAGTTGCATCTTTCTAGCATGCATTTCATAAAATCTAGCCTTAATTAGCTTATTTCATGCATGGTTTCATTTTAAAGTTTTGCATTCTCATAGCGTAATCTGTTAATTATTATATGAAAATTGCATTTAATTTAAGACTTTTGCATTGCATTTTGAGTTAGCATAGATTTTTCTTTCAAAATATTAGTTTCAATCTTCTCCAAAATTGCAAAGAAAAATTTAGTTCATAGGCTTGTTAATCTTTCATTTAATGCATTCCCTAGTTATGATAGTCTCTTCGCGCAAGAGAATGAAACTGGCGATTCTTGTCTTAAACTGACACTCCCCCTATCTCTCCTATTTGTGAGCATGATGTGTTAGAAAGGAATACAAACATAGATAACAATGATGATCCTAATTGTCCTTCCCTTGATATCTCTCCTTTTAGTGATGAAGGTATCTTGACGAAAGATGGTACATTCATTGAGCATCATGATGATCTTTTTTTCCTTCTCATTCCCATTGAGAAGATAGAATAGAAACACATGATGAATGCATTGTCACCACTTTACCTAGTTTACATTCATCTCCCAACATTTCCCCTATTTGTGAGACTATTTTTGTGAGTAATCATGTAAATCACATTAACTGTGAGGAGTATATGTTGACATTAAATGATCAAATATTTAAGACCTATGACAACCCTCTTAATGATCCTTCCCCTACCTCTCCTATTTTAGACGATATTAGGGAACAAAGCAATGACATCATAAATGATCATGATAATCACATTTTTTCTTCTCCTAGTATCTCTCCTAGTTGTGACGAATATACTTTGTTAGAAAACATAACAAATGAGAGTCATGAGAATCTTAGTTGTCTCCTTTCACTTATAGAAAACTTTATCACAAAAATCAATTCAATCCTTGATCCTCATCATACTTGTGTTGAAGCTACTTTGCAAATTTTATCCTTAGATAAACATATTACAAGATCTCCTAGTATGGTAGACAATATGGAACAAGGGAATGTGACATTAGAAACAACCAATAATTAGATACAATCTTTCGCTAATCTCTCCACTATCAATAATCAAACACATTCAACCATTAATAACTCCCTTGGATGTGATGAAGTTATTTTGGATGAACTACACCTTAATTTTCATGAACATGTGGTTTGTTGTTCTCCTAACAACTCTCCTTCTAGGGAGGATATTATAACCCAAGACAACGATAATATCCCCTTCAAAGACAATGAATAATATCACTTGTTAAGGGATGTTAACAATATTCAACCTCATTACACTCTTTACCCACCTTCACAAAAACAACAAACACAAAATAAACCTAAACTTATCCTTTACCCACCCTCACATCCACTTCATCCCTCTAATAGACCACACCACACTTTATACCCACCTAACATTAATGTATCACAACAATCTAATGATGATAGTTTTGCTCATACATATAACACTTGCAATAATCTGCAATCGCCACAACCAATCCCACCCTCCTTACCTTTACCTAATCCACCTAGTGCTCCTCATTATAATGCACCTACAAAGGAGTATGATCTTGTTAAAAAATTAAAGAATACTCTTGCAAAAATTTCCCTTTGGGATTTACTTCAAACCTCGCCAACTTACAACACTATTCTTCAAACAACCTTACAAAATATTGTAGCTCCTCATGGTACAACTCTAAATGATGTACCAGCTTTAATTCATAAACTGAATCAAACTAATCTTGACATCACTTTTCATCAACATGAGCTCCCTCCTTTGGAGTCATTATGCATTTATGATAATTTCTCAATTCCATCACATAGGTATCAAAAAAACTCTCATAGATAATGATTCTCCCCTTAATGTGTGTGGTATGAGTCTCCTTGATTGATTAAAAGTTGATAGATCATAAATAATACCCAATTCTACACCTATTCGAGGATTTGATAATTCAACCAAGCAACCGCTTGATGTAATCACTTTTCCTATTATGGTTGAGGTGGTTACTTTGCACACTCCTATTCATGTCATGCCTTATCATCTTTCATACAATCTTTTTTTAGGTAGACCATGCATTCATGAGATGAATGCAGTGCCTTCAACCCTTCATCATATAATGAAATATGTCTATAACAATAACATTTATCAAGTTGAAGTAGATCATGAGCCTGAAAGTTGCTTGTATCTTGAAAAAGGAGCTACAAGTCCTCTAAAAACATTGATTCCAACATCCAACATAGATCCTCTTGAAATCAAACACATTACGATGAGGAATTTCCATCTATATTCTTTGGTGACGATTAGGATCCTTAGAATTCACACCATCAGTTATGGGCAAATACATATCCACACACAAGAAAGATGAGAAACAAGAAAAATGAACTATTTTGACAACACAACATTTAGATAACCTTTCAAAATCATCTACCTCAACTACTTTAGACAATGCCACAAACTCCACGATAACCCTTGATGAACACAACAATGAACAACCCCCTGATTCCAAAGCACTGAAACAAATTAATGGAAAAGGATATGACTTCATGAAACAGTTTCAGTATAATGGAAAAGATTGTGGTGCTTGAGAGCAAGGTATCCACAACCCTATAGAGCTTAACACACAACAAAAAAATCATGGTATTAGTTATTATCCTTTAACTAAGAGCACCAAACCTTCACTCACCATCAATACTATCATGCAAGACTCTTCCAAGAATCTTCTTTATCCACATAAATAACATTAGTTGTTGCTCCTTGTGATGCAATAGTTGTAGGATCGCAAAATACTCACCATTGCATTTTTTACATCCATTGCAAGGGACAACATACCATCATCCATTCCAAACTCACTCTTGTCTTGTACTAAGTGGGGGGGAAAGGGTTAGATAGCCTTATCCCTTGTATATCACTTGTCATTGTCTCTTTCGACTACTAATTAACTTTTCATAAACATATAAGAGAAAGCTTGAGATATGAATGACCATCATCCATTCCAGACTCACTCTTGTCCTGCACTAAGTGGGGGGGAAAGGTTTAGATAGCCTTATCCCTTGTATATCACTTTTCATTGTCTCTTTCGACTACTCATTAACTTTTCATAAACATATAAGAGAAAGCTTGATATATGAATGAAATTTCTTAAGATTGACTTTCATGTGGAATACAACCTTTCTTTGATTTTCATTTGCCTTGACATGAGGCAGCCTAACTTCGAAACATGTGACTTGGCATAGGGCTTTCCAAGTTGGCTCTCATGTCTTCTTTTCATTTTTGCTCTACTTTAAATTAATTGCTCCAAAAATGATGTGTAGCAATTCCTTTAAAGTGGGGAGCATACATTACCATTATTTCATTTTCACTCTTGGTTCCTAGTGTAGCCTTTTCATTTGTGTGATGCATTTATCACTTTTTGGTTGACATTGGGTGTGATGTCATTCATAATTGTGATTTTTCTAAGCATATTACATTCCTCTTGGTGGCCTTATGTGACGCACTGCATCCCCTAAGTTGTGAATATACTATTCTTTGATTAGTCCTCTCTTAGAAGACATTAGACATACTGTTCCCTAAGTGACTGACCTTACATAAACTGAACAAGACTCCTTTGAACATCTTTTCACTTTTTACATTTTACATTTTACACTTGTATTTTTACATTTTGCATTCCTTTTTTCCACCTTGCATAATGCAACTTGCATGACTATGGTACTCTTTCCTTTTTTTATGAGCATTTTCTTGTGGTGCCTTGTTAAATTTATTAGGCAGTATAACTTTGGCATGGTTGAGTGGGAAGCCCAACTAGCGGCATGACTTTTCCCCATAGCCACTTTTTTGTTTGTTTGTGAGTGCATACCAACTAGCTTATGTATTTTACCTTTTTTGGATTTCTCACCCCATAGACAACTAGTTCCATGGCCCTACAGTATACAGTTGGGATTTATCACCCCATGGATAGCCTGAAGTTTCGTGGCCCCAGAGTGAGTAAAAATTCTCTTTTTAAACAATCAATCTAGATCTCTTTCCAAAACTAGTTGGATTGATGATCGAAACTTCATCCAAATCATTTCAACACTTGTTTGTTCCTTTGTTCTTATGTCTAGTTTGCCATGGGATCTTCATCCTGGGGGACTGATCATCCCTCTTGATCATTGTCATTACATCTTGCTCATGTAAGTGCATCTAAACCCTCCCCTTGATGTTCATGGCTACTTTAGTGTGAGTTTGAAGTAGGTTCATCCTCTCACTAAAGTGGGGGCTAAATGTGTTGTAGAAAAATGGCCCCTTTTTATTTTCATGGCCTTTTAGGTCTTGTTTCATGGTGTTGGAACTATGTTGCTTTGATTTTAAGTTGTAACATGGCTTGAACATGCTTATTTAGGTATTAAAACTCAAAGAACGACGTCTTGTGAAGGTGTTCTGAAGTGTTGTAAGACATTTCTAAGTTCTTCTAGACTCTAATTTTTAGAAAGTTGGGAGTGGACTGATTCGCCACTTGTGGTGAATGAGTCCCACCTTAGGATTGGAAAGTTGAGTTTTGTCAGATTTTGAATCTTGATAGACAGAAACTAGCTCTTGAGAATTTTTCGTTAGTAGATGGACTAATTCACCACCTTGGACGAATGAATCCCACTGTGAAAAATTAGTGATTTTCATCAACATTCAAAACACTCAAAAATCATTACAAGTCATCTAAGTACACTCAGATTCATCCCTGTACTTTCTATTTTGCATTATTTCTTCATTTACATAGTTATTTGCATTTCAAACTGTGTTTTCAAATAAGTCATAAATCTTAGTTTTTGCATTCATTTTTAGTCATATAGATTAGTCAATTACATTTATTCATCTTCATTTACATTAAAAAAACATTGCATACATCCTAATTTGAGTGATACATTATCATTTTTGGCCCTATCTCTCTCTTTTTAGGTGAAAAACCCTAGAAGTGCAAGAGTAGTCCATAGGGTCCCAAAAATCTATGTTTCAAATCCCAACACTTGCTAGAGTCTCCTCAGTCGCTTTATACAATTTGGAGGCTCCTTAACCTTTATTTACTCCAATTGATTGACCTTTATCCAAGCCCATTTAAGCTCTTCCACTACTTGATATTGGATATTAGTCAACTTGTCCTGCATCTGGTTATTCTATTTCTCAAATTACTTGCATAGACACTTAACTCAGTCCACTACTTTGGAACATTTCTCCTGCATTTCTTGCAACTCTCTCTATAATTATGCACATATGTTGTTTCTCCAGTTTGAAATGTTAGCAAACTCTTTCTACTTATGTTGCCATTCCTCTATAACCTTTTGCATTTAGGCTTTTACATCTATCATTTTGCACTCAGTCTCCACCTCATGCATCATGATGAGGGCGCAACCCGAGACTTAGAAAATAACCCACAAACAAGAGAATAGTTTTATTATTCAAAAAATGGAACTTCTTACATGCAGAGGATCTCAAATCCCCAAGTTCTACCACACACGCAAGTTACAGAAAGCTACAGAATCACCCTTTCGCAATATGCGAGCTTGTCCCCCAAAAGTTACACAAAAATTAGAATCCTGCCCATAAATAGAGCTCCTCTTTAGTTTGGAGCCAAAACAACATTCAAATTTGAGTTTAGGCAGTTTGGCGCCAAAAAATTACAACTTGAAGTTCAAATTTCAAAATAACATTTGCAATTGTATCTTCTAGAAAGTGTGCCAACTTCCCGGGGCCATATCTTTTGATCCAGGACTCTGATTCGCAAACCGTTTGAGCCATTGGAAAGGTCTCGAAGTCAATAATGTGCTCAAAATTTGCTACACTGATTTCGGCAAGTTTTGGGGCCAATCTAGGAACTCTAAGTGCCTCAAATCTACTTAGAAAGATTTTCAAGTGCAAATCTGGGCAACTAAAACTGCGATATCTTTCAACCCGGGAATAGAAAATAAAATTGTTGGGAATTTCATTGTGCGAAAGGGTATCCAAAATGTAAAAAATATAAAGAGAACTTGAAATTTAACTATTTTTGGGTGATGGAAGATTGCCCTTACACCCACTAGCTCTGCATGGACACCCAGGGTAATTTGAGAAGTGACCACGTCCGGATGGTCAAGGAGGAGAAAACCCAATGGTCCCAGCCTCTACCTTAGGCAGCAGGATGAATCTTCAATAGGCCTTCCTTTCCATTTCACCAGGATATTCTTCATCTGCCTATTCACTGGCACTCCTTCCCACATGACTATCTAGAGTTTCTTCAATCTCCTCCTTTTTCGAAGTGGGTTCTAGAATCCCACAACGTTCCATCGTTGGAACTTCCTCTACACCACCTTCATGATACTCTATCAAATCTGAAGTATTGAACATAGGGAAATGTTGAATCATCCAGCAACTCTACCTCATATGCATTCCACTGAATCATGCTTCTTCAAAATTTTCACGGGGACGAACTTCTTCATCTTCAATTTGTTATATGTTCCCATTGGAAACCTTTCTTTCCTCAAGTGGACCATCTTCATCACTGTGAAACTCCTTATACATCCTCTTATGATCTACCTTAGCCTTATCTGCATATTCATCTTGTTAATATGTTCTCTTACCTTCTCATATATATCCTTGATGTGTTCTGCAAAATCTTCAGCTTCAACACTTATTTTCTTCTCTTGGTCCATCTTCCTCAATTCTAGAGCTATTCTGGGGCTACCTCCATACACAATCTGGAATGGTGATCTACCAGTGCTTCTGTTAATAGAATTGTTGTAAGAAAATTTTTCCTAGGAGTAAGATCAAGTCCCATCCCTTAGGTTTATCTCCTACCAAACATCTCGATAGGTTACCCAAAATCCTGTTAGCAACCTCCAATGCGCTTGTGTTTTGTGCATGGTGACTGAACTAAACTATATCTTGACTTCTTCCACAAGGTCCTCCAAAAGTACCCCACAAATTTGGTGTCACGATCTGAAACAATATAGACCATGTAGCCTCACCACCTCTTTGAAGAACAAGTCAGCAATGTGGACTGCATCATGGGTCTTCTGACATGGAATGAAATGTGCCATCTTCGAAAACCTATCAACCACCACAAAGACTGAATCATTCCCTCGTTGTGTCCTTGGAAAATGAAGAACAAAGTCCATACTTATATCCTCCCATGGCCTCTCTGGTACAGGTAAGGGCTGATATAAGTCTATATTCTGACTCACTCCTTTAGCCATCTAACATACCCTATAGCTTTGTACAAACTTCTTCAAATCCTATGATAACTGAGGCCAATAATAATGCCCACTAATAATGGCAACGGTCTTATCCTGACCAAAATGTACCGCCATTCCTCCACTATGCTTCTCCTTTATCAGGTTCTCTCTCATGGAACTCCTTAGGATACACAATTGACTTCCCTTAAATAACATGCCATCCTAGATTATGAAATCCAGCCACCTTGTCCTGTCCACTGTAACAGGTTCCTTGCAAGCTTTCCAAGCCTCTACAAAATCAGGATCTTCTGCGTACAGTGTCTTAAGTTCATTGAACCCAACCGCTTCAATCTACATCTTTGTCATCAATGTATGCACCTCCTACTTGGGCATTTTGCAGCAAACTGTTTGACTGCGCCATCTGTGAGCAAAGGTATAATACGCAAAAACTCCGGCTGTATCGTTTGAATTTTCCTGGCTATTTTGAGTCGCAGGCTGATGGTGATATATAGAACAAATTCCTTGAGCGAAATAATGTCTCCATTTCTCTTTAATGCTTGAACTATTTGCATAAAATTCTTGATCATATGCAAAATACTTTCTCTTGGCATCATTTAACTTTTCAAGCGGGAAATAGGCAATGGAGAAGCACGCTATGAAACAACACTGCTCAATGGCACAACCACTAGCATCACAATCACAGAGCACCTTGTTGAAATCGGGAGGGATAGAGCAGGGTTGCTTTCTGATTACCCCTCTGCTTTGGCGGTCGAAACTCTTTGCCGGCTCGATTGCTCCGCCAGATTCTTTTCTATCCCTCTCATTGTTTTTAGGTCTGGGGGTCCTATTCTACTAAGGTTTCGTAGACTTTCTATAAAACTAGCCAAACCATGGAAGATCTCACCTCGGTAGCAGTTCTTGGGGTAGACCATTCCAGAATAGCCTTCACCTTCTCTGGGTCCATCTTGAGACCTTCTGCTGAGACAACAAACCCCAAGTACACTAACTCCTCTTCACAAAACTACACTTCTTTAGATTAATCAATAGTTTCTCTTCTCTTAACTTCTCACAAAGGCTCTTCAAATATGCATCGGATGCTCATCCAAGGTCTTACTGAATATCAAAATATCATCTAAATACACAATAACAAAACTTCCTAGAAATTCTTTTAGTACCTCGTTCATGAGCCGCATGAATGTGCTCGGTGCATTGGTTAGCCCAAAAGGCATGACTAACCACTCATACATGCCATCTTTGGTCTTGAAGGAAGTCTTCCATTTATCTCCCTCTCGAGATCTAGATCTGGTGATATCACTCTTCGGATCAATCTTTGTCAATCTTGAGCTCCCTCCAAGCTTGATCCTTCAGTCATCCATCCTTGGTAGGAAATGCAGTACTTGATTGTTATCTTGTTTTATAGCTCGGGGAATCGTACATCCTCACTCCTGTCCTTCTTTGGTGCTGAATGCTGCGGTCTTTATGGACTCAAACTCTCCATTATCAAACCCTTTCTCAACAACTCTTGAACTTGTCTATTTTGCTCCTCATTTTCTGAGAGTCATTCTATGAGCTACCTTATTTGGCAAACTCGCTCCAGGAATCAAGTCAATTTGATGATTGATCTTCCTTATTGCGGTAAACCCTCATATTATCGAAACAATATCCTGAAACTCATCCAACATCCCAGAAACTTCTTCTGGAACCTTCTCACTATCCTCCTTACTCACTCTAGGAATCAATGCATAACACACACGCTCATGCTTCATACCTTCTAAAAATTTTCTTCCACCTACATAACAAATTCTAGCACTACTGCATACCTTTTCTTTGGTCTCCTTCAGGGGTTTCAACTTGTGATGAACCCCATCCTTTGTCAAGGAATAAGTGTTTACATGGCCATCATGGATAGATCGCCTATCGAACTACCACGGCCTCCCCAACAACATGTGGCATGCATCCATGGGAATGATATCACAGAGTACCTCATCATGGTAGCTCTCGATCTTGAACTTTACTAGGCACTGCTCATTGACCAAAACTTTGTGGTCTTTCTGCAACCAGGCAATCTGGTACTAATGCAGGTGTCTTTCCCTCTTCGGCTTCAACTTTGTGACCATCTCTTATGACACTAGGTTATTGGTGCTCCCACCGTCAATAATGACATCACAACATTTTCCTTCACACTTGCACCTTGTGCGAAACAAATTTTTCCTCTGTTCTAGTTCTTTTTCCTCATTCACTAGGGTTCTCCTAATCACTAGGGCTTCTCCCCTTTCAACATCATTTGAATGTTCAGATTGGGCCTCCTCATCTGCATGTGCAACCCTTCCATGACCTTCTAGCCTTTTGTCTGCCCTTCCTTGGTGTTGTGGACATTCATAGGCTCGATGCCCTTCTTCACCACACTAGAAACACGTTCCTTTGAAACCACCTCTTCCATATCCTTGTCCATATCTCCCTCGTCCTCTACCTCTTTGATCACCACTGTTTTGATCATGAGGGTGGTAGAAGTTGTCGTTTCTTTGGCTTTGACTGGTACCCACATCTTCACTTTTCTTTTCATCATCATTTCGGCTTCCTGAAGGTCTTCCATTTCCCTTTCCGCTTTGACCTTCTCATCCTTTTTGCTTGCCATCAAATCTTTTGTTCAGTTTCTCTTCCACCTTCAGAGCAAACTGATACACATCCTCAATGGTGGTCATTCTGACTAGGCTTAACTCCTAAATGCTCGGTCATAACCCATTAAGATATCAGGCTACCTTCTCCTTATTGGCCTCTGTGTGACCTATTCTGATGATTATCTTGTGAAAATATTCAGTATATTCTTTTACAAATCTGCTTCCTTGCTTCAACCCTTGCAATTTCTTCAACAGATCTAACTCGTAGTCCACTGGCATGAACTGCTTCTTCAGTTTCTCTACCATGCGATCCCATCTGGTGATCTTTCCTTTTCCTCTTCGATTTCTTTCCAACTGGACCTCTTTCCACAAAATACTGGCATGGCCCTTCAGCTTCATTTTCGCAAACTTAACCCGATCTGGGTCCTCCATTTCCTCATACTCAAAATATTCTTCTAACTCATTGATCCAGTCGATCAACTCTTCCAGGTTCAGACTTCCGGAATAACTAGGGACTTATGCTCTGGGTTTTTTCCTGATCTTTGAAATGGCCCTTATTAGCCGCATTTGGTCTTGATCAATTACTTCTTCTTCCTCTTCTACATTTAAACCTTCTTCCTCTCCTTCATCCTCACTTTCCTCCCTCGGGTTTAACCCTCTTCTCAACTGCTCTTGTAACGCGTCAATCTGTCTCTGGAGGGCTACCAGTGCATCTCTTCCATAGCATTTCTACCACCTCGACCACCTCTGGCACCACCATGCCTACCGGGCATCACTCTTGGAGACATCTTTCTTGACCTCAACCCACAACCACAGTCCTAGTGTGAACTGTCTCACAATCAGCGATCTGTCCACATGCTCAAGAAAACCCGCTCTGATACCACTTGATGAGGGTGCAACCTGAGACTTAGAAAATAACCCACAAATAAGAGAATAATTTTATTATTCAGAAAATGGAACTTCTTACATGTAGAGGATCTCAAATCCCTAAGTTCTACAACACATGCAAGTTACAGAAAGCTACAGAATCACCCTTTTGCAATATGCAAGCTTGTCCCCAAAAAGTTACCCAAAAATTAGAATCCTGCCCATAAATAGAGCTCCTCTTTAGTTTGGAGCCAAAAAAACATTCAAATTTCAGTTTAGGTGGTTTGGCGCCAAAAAATTACAACTTGAAGTTCAAATTTCAAAAGAACATTTGCAATTGTATCTTCTAGAAAGTGCGCCAACTTCCCGGGGCCATAACTTTTGATCCGGGACTCCGATTCACGAACCGTTTGAACCGTTGGAAAGGTCTCAAAGTCAATAATGCACTTGATATCTGCTACACCAATTTCAGAAATTTTTGAGGCTGATCCGGGAACTCTAAGTGCCTCAAATCTAACTTAGAAGATTTTTTGGTGCAAATTTGGGCAACTAAAACTACAATATCTTTCAACCCAAGAATAGAAAATAAAAACTGTAAATTGGGAATTTCATTATGACGAAAAGGGTATCCAAAAATGTAAAAATATCTAAAAACTAATAAACTTGAAATTTAACTATTTTTGGGTGATGCAAGATTGCCCTTAGACCACTGGATGCTCCTGCATCACATCATCTTTTCCACCTCGATTATAATTTGATCCTTTTCAATTTGAGCAGCTTGAAGTGATGTGGTCTCTTCTTCTTTCATATATTGTACCTTCCTAAGGTGGGAAATCTCCATATCTTTTTCTTTTATTTCCACCTACTTCCTATAAAGTATGGCCTTTAAATGGTGCAACTCCACCTCTCATTTCTTGAATTTCTTCTCTAGCCTTGTGTAATTAATATATACCACCTTTTGTGTGGCTTTGGTAAGGCCTATTTTGTCATGAGGAAGCACCTCACTCATGTTGAGACCCACAATCTATATCTCATAGTCTTCATACTGCATTTCCACCTCTAGCCTAGAGACCAATGGCCTCATAGCCAAAATCATCAAGGACCTTTGTTTATCATCAAAACATTTCTCTAGTTTTGTGGTAGTCAAAGCCACTGTAGCCTTTACCAATATCTTTTGTTTCCCCTCCTTCTAAGCTTGTCTAGTTAACTCAATTTGCATCCAAAATTTTTGCAAGGACTCAATGCTTTGTGTAGCAATGGGGATAGCAGTAGGGAGGCCATAAAGGGTGGCATAGGGTGTGCTACCAGATGCTTGGGCTTGGGGAGAAGCTAAGGGGAAAGCTATTAGCGAGAAAGGTAGGATGTCTTGTAGATATTGTGTAGAATGTGGAGTACTCATTGGGGTAAGAGGTGTACAAGTTAAAAATAAAGGCATGGGCCTAGAAGGAGGAAATAGTGATGAAGCCTATATCATGGGTGGTTTTTGTGGACTATGGAAATGGATGGTCAACTTCCTTTATCCACACTAAAAGAGGAATGAAGGAAGAGGAATCCGATTTCACAATGTTCACAATGAAGAAAGAATCCTTCAAATTCCAATTCTATAGAGATTGAAATATATTAGAGGAGATTGTCCTTGAGGAAAGAGATTGATAAAAGAGATTGATTATTAATGCAAAACTAAGAAAATGCAAAATGTGTGAAAACACGTTGTGATATGCAAAAAGATAGATTGAATGCAATATCAAATAGAAAGAGTGCACCTAGAAACTTGTAGAGGCTGGAATGAAGATTGGAAATGTTGCTAATTGTAAAATTTTGACCTAATAGGACTCATATGCCATTCTAGGTGAATCAGTCCCTATACAATAGAAAAATGGATCTTGGACATTTTCATGGTCTTTTAGGTCTTTCTCTTATGATGCTTGACCTATTTTTCTTTAATTTAATGTTGCAATGTAACTTATGCATTCACATTAGGTCCTTAATATTCAAATTATGATGTCTTGTGAAGGTGTTGTGAAGTGTTGTAACACATTTCTACACTTTTCTAGACTATTCTCATTATAATTCATCTAAATATCACCTTTTTATCATTGATCAAGTCCTATTTTAAAGTGTTGTAAAGTCTTGTAACAAGCTTTCACACTTTTCGAGGCTTTTCACCATTAATTATACCTTTCTTATGCTTTATTTGGACCCTTTATGCACTTACAGGTCATAATTAACTGTATTTTTGAATCCAAACTTGACAAACTACATTAAATACAACTTAATTCCTAACACCCACTTACAAGCCTAGAGTGGGACCCATTTTCCATGGGTGGTGAAGAGTCCCTCTTGGCTCAAAATTCAAAATAATTCAAAATTTCAATTTTTAGTTTTTATTCATTAAGACCTTATGTCGGCATGTGATGTATTCTTTTGTAATTAGGCCATAAGTGTGTATAAATAAGTGTTTTTCCATCCATTTTAACCCCCATTCATTCACCAATTCATTAAATCATCCAATAATCCATTCAATCATCTCATCCAAGCAGTGAAGCATCATAGGATCATTGAATCAAGCATCTTAGAGCAGACATTGATGTATCTTTAGACTTCTACAAGGATTTGGTGAGTTTAGGACATTTGCATGTTGTTTAATCATCATTACTTTCTTGTTTCCATTTCATTTTCTTTATCAAGGGTTTGATTACCAAAGTGGGATTTGACCAAGAAAAATCCATATACTCTAACCGTTAACCATTTTTCCCCTCTTGGCATGTGTGTTTGCAAGTCTTGTTGGCATATTTTTCAAAAAAATAGGTGTTGGAAAGTGGTTTAAAAGTCATCAAAGTGATTGAAGACAACTAAACCCTAATTCAAGTTTGAAGACAACATACATCCCATTTTCTATAGATTTGACTTCATCAACCAAACAAGAAGACAAGTGAAAATTTGAATCTATAGAATTGACCTTTGCATTTGTAGAATTTTTGAGGAGGACTAATTCACCATTAGTGGAAAATGAGTTTCACCTATAATTTAGAAAAAAAAAAATTGTTAGAATTCAATTCCCGATAGTCAGAAAGTAGTTTCAAATCATTTTACCAATAGGATTGATTTGCCATCAGTGGTGAATGAGTCCCACTGGTCATAAACAGTGATTTTTCCAATTTCCAAAATCTTCCAAGATCAATATTCAACTTCTAGGTCCACTTTTTTCATCCTCATCCAGTTCTATTTGCATTAGTATATGTTTTTAGTTCATTTTTGCATACCTCACAGTGTTTTCAAATATTACATATTTCATTAGTTTTGCATTAATAATCAATCAATCTCATCACTTAGCTACATTTAGATCATTGCATTTAGTCTCAGTTCCATCTTTCTTACCATAGTTTGAGTGAACCACCATAATTTTTGGGTTCTATCTCTCTCCTTTTAGGTGAAAAACCCTAAGACTGTAAGAGAAGTACATAGAACAACTTTAAATTTGTTGGTTCATTTTAGTGAACCTGCATATTGAACACATTATCTTTTTTATTTACATTGCATTTACATCCTAGGACTCATAGTATTAGTCTTTGCATTACTTTTTGCATCCTAGGAATTATCAACTTGCATTAGTGAATATCTCATATAGATTTCATTTTTGCATCCCAAAACATTACAAAAATTGAAATTCTACATTTGCACCTTCATTTTGCATCTGAAACACATACAAATCACTTTAAATTTTTTGAAAAACACAAAAAAATCTCATCCCTAGACTCATTCACCACCTTGGGTGAATCAGTCCACCTGCACATTTTGGATTGCATTTTCAGGCATTTACTGCATTTCACCTCTTTATTGTTGTTTTTATGTTCTAGTTTACATAATTTATGTTCTTTTCATTTTACTCCAAGATTGCATTGTATTTGCATCCACCCCACATTTTGTGGTATGTGTATGTGTGTTTGGTGCCCTATTGATAATACTTTAGTGAGAAGAAGCTCTCAACTCATGGCCTCATGTGATAACACACTCATTGTGGACCTTGGGTTGTCTCGAGCTCCTACTCCTGGTATGGAAAATGGTGCATTAGGCATTGATAATACCCACCAGTATACCTTTACCTTCACATAAAATGCATGTTGACACACAAACTGATCAAATTCCACAAGATAAAGTCTTTAGTATTCATGTGGATTTTTCACATTTGCAACAAGATTTATGCCTTGAAAACATTTCCACCACTGTCATACCTGCCATAGAAAACCTTCATCACTTGATTGAAAGTGACGATGGCTTAAAATTTATGAAAAGAATTGCTGAGATATACAACAAAAATGTTCCTTTAACTTCCCAACTAGCAAACACTATGGTTAGCCAAGGAGGATCTCACATTTCTCCTCCTTCAACCTCATCATCCATACCCACCTATACCACTCCTCAAGTTACATAAACTATGCAACAAGTTAGTCATGTGACTCCTTTTTTCACTATTCCAACTAGCATTCATAGTTCTTTTGTGGCGTCAAATGTTCCAGCCTCCACCACCTTCACCCCTCTTAGTGTTCCCTTTACTTCTCCTAACATTACATGCATTACATCACCATTCTCTCTTCCACCTCATACCACTTACACCAACCCCCTCATTACACAACTCTTTAACACTATTTCCTCCATGCAACAATAAATATCCACCATAAGCCAAAGTCAAAATTCTCCACCCACATACTATGTTTGTAGTAGCCCCTTACCTTTAGAGATATTAAGAACACTGATACCACAAGGAATTGAGATGCCTAGGCTTGAGAAGTATGGAGGTAAAGGAGACCCTAATAATCATGTCAATGCCTATACAACCTTGTGCATTGATTTTGTCCTTGACAATAAATTGTTATCTAAACTGTTTCCTAGGACCTTAAAGGACACTACCTTAGAGTGGTTTTCAAACTTACCCAATCATTCCATTCGATCATTTAATGGAATTTTTGATTCCTTTATAATTCATTTCCAATTCCATATGACTCACAAAAAGACAATTGTTGATTTAATGAGATGTAAACAAAATGTGGATGAAAAAGTAATTGATTTCATTTCAAGTTATCAATCATTGTATGCTCAAGTCGATGTCAAAATTCCTAATTCACATCTCCAAAAGATGTTTATCAAAAACTTGGGAACACACATTGAAGATAAGTTGACCATGATTAAATTTCCTTCATTCATGCATTTATTCACAACCCTTTGTGACTATCACAACTCGGTTACTAGTCGTGATTCAAAGTCCACTTCTAACTAAGTTGAAAAGTTTGAACAAAGAAACCAAAAAAATGCACAAAACATTCAAAAACCAAACATAGGCTTCTTATAGTTCAATCCGCCTCCTCAACAACCAACTCAACCAGTGCATAATCAAGTGGCCACTATTAAAGTAGTTGTGCCCTTTACTTATGGGGACCCGAAGAGACAGTTTACCCCCTTACCTGATACTCTCCATAACACAATGAATCAATTGCTAAAATAACAAATGATCACTTTTCCTACTGTTAAACCACTTGATACTACCAATCCTTTACCCCCCACCTTTAAACCAAATGCTTATTATCATTTTCATCACCAAAATGGACATGACATAGAACAATGTAAGCATCTCAAACACTTAGTTCAATACCTCATTGATTATGGATGTTTGTCCATTATGGGTGTCAATGATCAAGCCAGTAAGTCCATTGCACCTCTCAGAAGTTACAAATTTTTACCAACCCCGTGCCTAAACACAATGTTTCATTTGTCAAAGCTAGTGAACCTTCAAAAAATCATGTGATGAATATTGATACAAATACTAAACAACATGATCTTACTCCACATCTTACCCATGTTAATCATATGAATGAACTCATGGGTATGATAGACATTGTCCCTCGTAAGGTCCCAACCAACAAATCTCTTGATATTATTTTTTCTTCTCATGATATCCTTAAAAAGCTTCTTGATGGTCCTCTTTACATAGCCAACCGCATTTGTGATCAGCCCACTAATGGGATATTAATAGATCCCGACTATGGCAAGAATGTGATCTGGAAGAATTTTTAGTATTACACAAGCTTTATCAAAATGGTTATGATAAACCAACTTCATGGATTGAAACACATACTAGTTTTATGTGCCCTACGAGTGGATTGATCATAATCCCATTACAAATGGGACCTAAGACATTGGATGTAACATTTTCTATCAATCCACAATCGGATCAATTTCATCTGCGACTAGGTCATCCTTGGCTTCACTTGATGAAAGTTGTCCCTTCAATTGTTCACAAATGTTTGAAGTTTCTACATGACAATAAGATATTTACCATACACCATAGTGGTTTTAATCCATTCTCTTCTAAATGTAATTTCTCCTCATAAGACTTTTGGCCTGAACCTATGGAGCCCATAACCCTTCACAAAGATTTCTTTTTCATTTCCTATCAAAAGTTCAAATCCATACACATAACCCAATTGTCTCTTTGCCACATGTCCCCATCCACTTTTGCTACTCCTATCATAAATGAGACAATTCTTCAGCCTAAATTTGACCCTGAACAAACAATGCAACCTCACAAGCAACCAACAATAAACACTTCACCTTCATCATCTAAATCCCCAAGAGATAATGAAACCAACCCCATCATGCCTCCTCACATTAAATTTTTTTATAAATCCAAAGAGAAAGTGATTGAACCATCTCCTTTGGTTCTTTCCATTCCTCCTTCTAAGGAAGAAAAGGAGCCTATGGTGGATAAAACTACTCTTACACCTCAACAACTTCAAAATAGAATTAAACGAAACCATGGTGCTAGGGAGCATAGGCGTCATCATTGTCTCCTTGCTCGTCAGTCACAAATGGAAGAAAACAAGGAAAATAAACCTCCACCTTTAACAAAAACAATAACTGATCATCCTCCTCCTCTTGACCCACCACATGAAACAACATTGCAACTATCACAACAAAATTATTCGATACAACATCCACAACTCTTGATACATCCTTCATTGGAAATTACCCTTCATCCTCCCGTCATGATTAATATTGACGAGGAGGAGGAGGAGATCTCTAAAATTGATGAAGAGGTGCATAATGATCTAAACTCTTTATAATCATCTACCATGAGCTTAAATGAAAAAAATTCTACACCAAGTGAAGAACTTGGCACTTCCCCTAGTTTGGCACTTGCAATTCTTCCCTTGGATAGTCAAACGCTCGTGCAATGCACTAAACACAATTGGGAGGAGGATGACTTGTTAGATGGTTGACTTGCATTTTCCTTAACTAACCTTTTACATTTTCCTTTTTCTTTGGTATGCTTGTTTGTGTGTATTGTGTTCCCCCATAATGTGCATTTGATGTTCTCTCTCTCTTTGTGCACTTCTATTTGTACCTTTATTCTTCTATATTTCATATATTTTAACTTTTACCTTTCTATTTCACTTTTTTTTTTGTGTTTTCCTTTTGGGGATGATGCAAAGCATTGAGACACCCTATGTCTCTTCCATGTTGACCCAATCACTCCATTTTCTTTTTTTTTACTTTGTTTTTTCTTGTGTTTTCCTTTTGGGGATGATGTAAGGAATCAATACTGACATGTCTCCTTCATGTTGACCCAAAGCTTTTTCTTTTCTATTGCCTTTTCATTTTCTTTTTGCTTTTTTTTCTCCTTTTGGGGATGATGCAAAGCATTGAGACTACAATGTTTCTTCCATGTTGACCCAAAATAGATCTTTCTTTTTCTTTTGTTTTCACTCTCTTTGTGTCATTCTTCTAGTTCTATGTGTATTCGAGGAATGATGACAGTTTCAAGCTCTTTAATCAAAACATTGTAGGAAAAAACATAATAACCCCAAATCCATAGATCCCTTATGTGTTTGGTGTGTTCCTTTTTGGGGGAAACCCCTCTTCCTTTTATTTCTTTTTCATTTACATGGTGTAGGCTTACTTGGAAATATATGACTTGGCATAGGGGCTTTCCAAGTTGGCTCTCATGTCTTGTTTTCTTTTTGCATCTTTCTTTACTAATTTAAAGTAATTGCTCATAGAAGGGTGTGTAGCAATTCCTCCAAAGCGGGGGAATACATTGACATTATTCATTTGCATTCTTGGTTCTTAGCATAGCCTTGTCACTTCATATGATGTGTTTGTCACTTCATATGATGTGTTTGTAACTTTGTGGATGACATTGGGTGTGATGTCCTTCATAAGTGTGATCTATCTTAGCATATTACATTACTCTTGGTGGCTCGATGCGACACACTGCATCCCCTAAGTTGTGAATATTTTATTCTTTGATTGGTCCTCTCTTGGAGACATTAGACACAATGTTCCCTAAGTGATAGACCTCGCATGAACTTAACAAGACTCATTTGAACATATTTTACATTTTAGATTTTTGCATTCACATGGCCACCTTGCATAACACAACTTGCATGTTTGTCGTACCTCTGCATTTTTTCATGAGTTCTAAGCATATGAATCTTTGCTTGTCTCATGAAGCATAAACTGAAATTTTCCTTTGTGGTGCTTTATTAAAGTTATCAGGAGGTATAACTTTGATATGGTTGAGTAGGAAGCCTATTTCACTACACAACTTTCCTCATAGCCATATGTGTGTTTGTGAGTACATACCACCCCAAGTGTATGTTTCTCACCTTTTGGACCTTCCTGGTGGACTGTCATGAATTCTATCACCCTAGAGTGAGTATGCATTTTCCTTTTTAGACAAAGAACCTAGATCTGATCCACAACTATTTGGACAAACGATCAAAGCTTGATCCAACTTTTCCTTTTCATCTTACTTTTCTGTTTCTCTTTTTGACATGTGTTCCTTTGTTCTTATGTGTAGTTTTCCATGGGATCTTTATCCTAGGGACTCAATCATCTGTCTTGATCATTGTCATTCCATCTTGCTAGCATAAATGCATTTGGATCCCTCTCGATATGCATGGCTACTTTATTTTGAGTTTCAAGCAAGTTCATCCTCTCACTAAAGTGGGGGAAAAATATACCATAGAAAAATGGATCTTGGAAATTTTCATGGTCTTTTAGGTCTTTCTCTTATGATGCTTAACCTATTTTTCTTTGATTTAATATTGCAATGTAACTTATGCATTCACATTAGGTCCTTAATATTCAAATTATGATGTCTTGTGAAGGTGTTGTGAAGTGTTGTAACACATTTCTACACTTTTCTAAACTATTCTCATTATAATTCATTTAAATATCACCTTTTTATCACTTATCAAGTCCTATTTTAAATTGTTGTAAAGTCTTGTAACAAGCTTTCACACTTTTCTAGGCTTATCACTACTAATTATACCTTTCTTATGCTTTATTTGGCCCCTTTATGCACTTACAGTTTATAATTAAGTGTTTTTTTGAATTCAAACCTGACAAACAACATTAAATGCAACTTAATTCCAGACGCCCAATTTCAATCCTAGAGTGTGACCCATTTTCCATGGGTGGCGAATGAGTCCCTCTTGGCTCCAAATTCAAAATAGTTTGAAATTTCTTTCAGTTTTTTTTTCATAAGACCTTATGTTGTCCTATGATGTTGTATTCTTGGGTAATTAGGGCATAAGAGTGTATAAATAAGTGTTTTTCTATCCATTTTAGCCCCCATTCATTCACCAATTCATTCAAACATTGAAGCATCATCGCATCATTGAATCAAACATTTTGGAGAAGCCATTGACATATCTTTAGACTTCTACAACAAGGTTTTTGTGAGTTTAGGACATTTTCATGTTGTTTATTCATCATTATTTTCTTGTTTCCATTTCATTTTCTTTATCAAGGGTTTGATTACCAAAGTGGGATTTGACCAAGAAAAATCCCTATACTCTAACCCTTAACCATTTTCCCCTCTTGGCATGTGTGTTTGTAGGTCTTGTAGGAAATTTTGTCAATTAAATAGGTGTTGGAAAGTATTTTACAAGTCATCAAAGTGATTCAAGTCAACTAAACCTTAATTCAATCTTGGAGACAACATATAGCCTATTTTCTACATATTTGACTTCATCGATCTAACAAGAAGACAAGTGCAAATATGAATCTATAGAATTGACCTTTGAATTTGAAAAATTTTGGAGGAAGATTGATTCACCATTAGTGGCGAATGAGCCCCACATGTAGGCTATAAAATTTTATTTTTTCATAATTCAGTTCCCGACAGTCGGAAAACAGTTTCAGATCATTTTACCAATAGGAGGATTGATTCACCATCAATGGCAAATGAGTCCTGCTGGTCACAAATAGTGATTTTTCCAATTTCCAAAACCTTCCAAGATCATCATTCAACTTCAAAGTGAAATTTTTTCATCCTCATTCAGTTATGTTTGCATTAGTTTATGTTTTTAGTTCATTTTTTGCATACCTCGCTATGTTTTCAAGCATTGCATATTTCATTAGTTTTGCATTAATAATCAATGAATCTCATCACTTAGCTGCATTTAGATCATTGCATTTAGTCTCAATTCCATCTTTCATACCTTAATTTGAGTGAAGCACCACAATTTTTGGGTTCTATCTCTGTCCTTTTAAGTGAAAATCCCTAAGAGTGCAAGAGAAGTACATACAACAACCTTAAAATTGTTGGTTCAGTCCCAGATTTGGAAAATTGTATTGGAGCCTATTTTAGCCAAATGGGTATCTAAATCTACAAAAATCTCTTAAAAACATGTATAATGGGAGTCATATGCCACTAATGACATATGATTCCACTTTGACTTTTCTTAAAATCTGAAAGTGGAATCTAAATCTCTCGTTCTGCTCTTTCTACTCCTCTAGGTGTTTGGATTTGAAACCCTAATTTTTGTCACTGTAAGTGCCTTTTTGTGGATATTTTGACCTATCCAATAGGTAGATGACCTCAACAAGTTTTACAACCTATTCTTTAATCATCTCCAGACCTTCAAAGTACTAAAATCTACAACCACACAAAGAAAAAGAACATAAGTGTTGATTGTTAGGGCATGGGGGTTTTCCTTGGTCAAACCGTTTTTAGGTAATTAAACCAAAATCATTGAATAAGATAATAAAGCATAAAATATGAAACAATGCAATTAGAAACTATCCATGATGATAGACCTTGAATTGTTGCAACAATGGATGAATAATTTTCCATTGAATTCCTTAGAAGTGATCTTGAATGCTCTATAAATGACTTAACCCTAGATAGCTTGACTTGATATGGATGATGAATGATGAATGAATGATAAATGAGTAAAAAAATTATGGTTTAAAAGCTTGTTTATATAGGAAATCCTACTCAAATTCTTGTTAATTTGATCCCCAAGGCCGACATTGACAAAAATTAAACTTAAAACCTAATTTTTCCTACTCAAACCTTGAAAATAGCTCAAATGGGACTCATTCACCAAGATGGGTGACTTAGTCCCACTTGGATGGGACTCATTCACCCAAAGTGGTCAATGGGTCCCATAGGGGTTCTTTTGCTAGTTGGGATGTCGGAGAATGAAGAATTTTAGTTTTTATGTTGATTTTATCAAGTCTTTGATTTTATCAAGATGCACAATATAGGGTCATAGGGGCCTATTAATGATGATATAAAGGGTAATTATGGATAGGGACACAAATTTCAATGTGAAATTATGATTAAATACACTCCAGAACACGAAAATGAGGTCCACATAGCCTAGAAAGGCAAAACATCCAATGTGAATGTGTAAAAAACATTACAACACTAGATTAAAACCTAGTTTAATTTACAAGCCTTCTAGATTAATGTGAGAATGCAATTAAATATATTTAACAATATTGAATTAAGGGAAAAATAGGTCCATTAGACTTAAATGCTTAATAAAAGTCCAAAAAAGTGAGAAAGTCATTTACAACACTTTACAACACCTTTACAAGACATAGATAAATGCATTTTGTTTAGTTTACAAGGGTTCAAGACCTAATGTGGATGTGTAAAACACCTCACAACATTAAATCAAGGCATCATTTAGTCCAATTTATCATTAATTATTCCTTAATCAAGAAAGGAAAAAGGAATGCTTTTTCAGTGTCCATAATTTTGAAAATGAAACTTGGGCTACAAATAAAGTAATTAAAGTGTCTATTGCATCTATGGAAAAAGACACATGTTCAGTGCACAGGGATTGCATATGAGGCTCATGAAGAAATGTGGTAGGGGGTATGTCAAGGATAAGAAAATCAAAATTGACTGATGGGGGATTCTATTTTGTGGATAAGGGGCTTGTAGCTACTAATGATGTACTAGAAGAAAGAACAATGGGTGTGAAAATTAGGTAGACTGCAAGGGCCGAACAAAACTTGTGGAGTGAAGTCCACCTCTTCATCTTCATTATTTGAAGATCCCTATCTACCCAAGTCTTGGATCCTCCTCTTTACAGAGACTGTACTAGTTGCTCCAAACTCTTTGGTGGATAACTTGAATGAACCTTGGGTTCCTTGAACTATCAAAGACTTCATTATAGATTGTCGAGTCCACATTTCCATTATAGGAATACTAGTAGAAGAGGAGACCTAAGGCTCATTTTTCTATGATACTTCTTTTTCCTTCCCTTTCCTAGTTTTAGCTGCTTGAGGCAATGGGTCGACACCCTAGACATTTTCTTGTTCGGGGTCCCAATCAGATTCCTCATCTGAATCAATTTTGGCCTCCCTATCATAAATATCCTCAAATTATTCATCTGTGGGAATGGCTCCACACAATGGGTTGCTTTCCTAATCTCCTATCGATATCTATAGAAATTAGCCACTTTCCTTTTGGACAACCCCTTCTTCCTCAAATTTTGTTTGAAAGATTTATTCATCAAAACACTTGGGTTGAATTCTATTTGGTAAAAATTGAGCCATGGAGACTGCACAAATGGTATAGTTTCTAAGTCGACATAGGCACTTTTGTTGTCCACAGCTAGATTTTGTGTCTCTTCCCAATATAATTGTGGCTTATATCAAAATATCAAGCACGCTTCTGAATTATACTTTCATTTGTCATAGATAAATTTGAGGCCGAGATAGGATAGTTTTTTGTTCAATACATGCTACTCTTCTCTCTTCACGAGCATCACTTTTCTCTTGCCAACAATGAGAGGGATATCATGGAGGCCCTTCTTTTTCTTCTCGGTGTCGTAGTCATAATTTGCAATTGAAAATTATAAATAATTTTCTAGGGCAACTGTCTTGGCAATTACAAATCTTAGTGGCCAAAAAGGCTCACTTATTAACCCATGACATCTAATAAAATTGAATTCAATGCCCATGAACAAGTCAAGTGGGGTCATGTGAGTCATCATCTACTCTATATACCCAGGAGAAACCTTTGTAGAGGCTATTGGGATAAATCTTGAAGCACAAGGTTCAGAAAATATTCAAAAAATAAATAATAGTTGCATGTGCTTGAAAGCACATGAGTCCATACTAAAACTGGTGTTGTCAATCAGGATTTCACCCTAGCAAAGATTTGACTTAACTATCCTATTGGAACATGGAAATATTCTTGAGTTATGGGTAACTCATGATGAGAACGAATCTCCAGATAGGGTTGGTTCCCTTGGAAAATCACCTAAACTATAAAAAAATTTGAGGAAAAGGGTTTAGAAAGATAACTAAAAATGAAAATCCTAAACTCCTAAGGGGTGATGCACTAGAACTTTAACTTATTTTAATGACTTCACTCACAATCAATTTCTCAAAACATTAAATTTTACAATCTCATCTACAACATACAACTCAACAATGATTTGTATGAAGGATCAAAAATTGAATGCAACACACAACCTGAATCATATGAAATTCTTGCACACAAATTCACAATAATGAGACATAACAAAGGATCCAATTTTTATGATCATAGTAAAACATCGAATCAACACTACAAATTTGAGAAAAAAACATGAGATAGGAATTCTTTGTTGTTTTTATTAAACTAAAGGAGTATGCAAAATAAAATTTAGAGTACAAATATCAAGGTTGCAAAGCTTTCTACAAGTGAGAAAGAAAGTAAGAATCAAATATGAAATGATAAAAAACCTAAGATTTTCTCCAACTTATATCTCCAAAGTGTCACCAATAGGGAGAATGGAAAAAAAACTAACTAAACTGCTCTTCAAAATAGTAACTTCAAAGCCACTTTTGAGCTCCATAGAAAAGCCTCAAAATCAATTCCCAATTTGTCTCCAAACTAGATGAAAATGATGGAAACTTTCCTCCCAAAAGGGTCGATCTAGAAAAGACTCAAAAATCACCCTTAAACTGAATGAAAAATGAAATAGAAACTTTAGTTTGATTGTTTTTTTCCATTTTTGCACAAAAAGACTCAAACTGAAAAGGGGAAGTCCTATCAACACTTGCATTCATTTAACTACATTTTAAATAATAATTACCAATACAATTTATAGCAACATCTCCTTAGTAATTTTTTACAATATTGTAATTTTGATTTACAAAATTGAAGGGCTAAAAAGACTTGAGCTTGACTCCACCTCACTATGCCTTAATTTCTAATTTTTGTAATAATACAAGGCAAAACATATGTTTTTTATTTAAAATTTTCCAAGTATTGAATATATTTTATTTTCTATAAAAATCACAAAAATTTGGCAAAGGCATATAGACTTATGATTTTTCAAAAAATCGCAAAAAAAAAACTAAGTGACATTGCCTAGGTTTGTAATACATGTTCAAAGAACGAAAAAATACCATGGGTTATTAGTGAAGGAATTTTTATTTTAAACCAATGTGATAAAATCACAAAGTCAAATTAGGGAAATTGAGAAACCCTAAACACAAAACCATCAAACTCCTTACTTTTTTCCTTCATTTTGCAACTTTGATTTTGGGAAACCTTACTCTGCATATCGCTGTCAAGAGACCATGGTTTTGAGCTCAAAATATTTCATTTCTTGCGACTTCTAAGATAATTTCATTGAGATTATATAGAGGTAATTCTTTTTCTTTCAAATCTGAACAGTGATTTCCATTTCGAAAGCATTCTTTGACTTTTAAGTTGTGGCCACCACCATTTTTCCAATGCACATCACTTTGTAAATATTCTATTAATGCCTCCTCTCATTTGAGGCCGCCATTGGAGAGCCTTTTATTGAAAATTTAGGAGGAAATTTTGGGAAAAACCTGTAGACTTGAATGTATCTTTTGCAGCAAAAATAAGGTAAACTATTTGAATACCACATGTCCTACTTATTTCCTATTGATATCATGCTTGATTTAAGCTTGAGGAACTATAAAATAAATGAACATTTTATTTTTCCCATGCTTCTTTATTTTCTAAAACTCCTCCATACTTCATAGTGTTGCAAGTATGAGCAAGTTTTGATAGTGTTGTCGTTAATGTTGTCATTGAGGTCAAGACAGTTTAGTATGCTGCAAACTTTATATGTATAGTAGAGATGCTACTAAGATGTTCTGAGTACATGGAGCTATCTTTATGGAAAGAGCACAAAGTACTTTGAGCAATGCTGGCTTGGAGGAGAAGTTCTGGGTTGAAGCAGTCTCTATAGCGTGTTACTTGATAAATCATTCTCCTAACTCTGCTCTTGTTGAGAAGACACCTTTGGAAGCATGGTTTGGAAGGAAGCCCTCTCCGAGACATATTCGTGCCTTTGGCTGTGAGGCATATGCATATGTGCCAATTGAAAAAAGATCCAAGTTGGAAAACAAAGTTGTAAAATGTATTTTTATTGGCTATAGTTCTAGCATAAAAGGATACAAGCTTTGGAACCCTAAGACTGAGAAGGTTTTGTACAACAGAAGCGTTATCTTTCATGAGCTGAAGCCCTCTACATTGGATCTACAGTCAGAGAAGAAATCAAAAAATGAAAAGGATGTAGCAGAAATTCCTCTTACACCAGATAAAGAGGAATTGAAAAAACAAAATGTACCTGATACTGAGGAGAGCTCAAGTAGTTCTGAAAGTTCTGAAGAATATGAAGAACCACCTCAGCCTTAGCCTGTGAGGAGGTCAACTCGTGAAAGAAAGCAACCTAAAAGGTATGGGTTTTCTTTGATAGAGTCTACTTGTGCCTATGCTTTAATTTCTAGCACTAATGAACCTAGGACTATGAAAGAGGCATTTAAAATGTCTTATTCAAACTCTTGGTTGAAAGCCATGAATGAAGAAATGGCATCATTAGAAAAGAATGCTACCTGGAGTTTGGTTTCATTGCCTAAAGGCAGAAAATTTGTAGGCTACAAATGGATATTCAAAAAGAAAATTGGTTTGGATGGCAGTGTAGAAAAATATAAAGTGAGGCTGGTTGCAAAAGGTTATTCCCGGTAGAGGGAATTGACTATGGAGAAATCTTTTCTCCCATAGCTAAGCTGACATCTATTAGATTTCTTTTGTCACTTGCATCAGCATGACTTAGAGATTGAGCAGATGGATGTGAAGACAACATTTCTTCATGGTGATCTTCAAGAATAAATTTATATGTCCCAGCTGGAGCACTTTGTGGAAAAAGGTAAAGAAAGACTGGTTTGCAAGTTAAAGAAATCTTTGTATGGTTTAAAACAGTCTCCTAGAATGTGGTACCAAAAGTTTGAAACTTTTGTCTTGTCATTGGGATTTGTAAGATCAAAATGTGATCATTGTGTATATTACAAAGCTGAAAATTTCTTATTATTGCTCTATATGTTGATGATATGCTATTCATAGGCAATAGTAAGCTAATGATTTCTGATCTTAAGTCTCAGTTGTCTGCAAAGTTCGAAATGAAAGATCTTGGTGCAGCAGGGTATATTCTGGGAATGGAAATAACTAGGGACAGGAAGAATAGAAAACTTTGGCACAGTCAGAGTAAGTATATCATGACTTTTCTAGAGAGATTTTGTATGACTGAGTGCAAGCAGCTAGTTGTTCCAGTTACACAGGGAACGAAGCTATCTATTGAGGATTGTCCAAAATCTCCTTCTGAGATGGAGGGCATGACCAGTGTGCCTTATGCAAGTGCAGTTGGCAGCCTTATGTATGCAATGGTCTGTACAAGGCCAGACATTGCCCAAGTAGTAGGAGTTCTTAGTCAGTTTATGGCTAATCATGGAAGGACACATTGGGATGTTGTGAAGAGAGTGTTAGATATCTGAAGGGCACTTCAGACTATGCTTTGTGTTACCATGGGAACTTGGTTGAATCACAAAGGACTCTCAGTATTCGAGGTTATGTGGACTCTGATTGGGCAGGGGATATTGACAGCAGAAGATCCACCAGTGGATATATTTTCATGATGAATGGTGGTGCAGTGAGTTGGATGAGAAAGTGGTAGTGTAGTCACTTTGTCCACTATAGAGGTAGAATACATGGTAGCCACATATGCCTATAAAGAAGCAATCTAGTTAAAAAAAATTTGTTCTAACATTGGTTTTAATGCAGAGAAGATTACTATCTACTGTGACAGTCAGAGTGCTATATGTTTGGCAAAGAATCCTACTTTCCATGCTAGGACAAAACATATAGATGTACATTATCACTTTGTACGAGATATGGTGGAGGATGGGAAGGTCTCTTTGGAGAAAGTGGATACTCTGGAGAATGTTGCAGATGCATTGATGAATCTATGAGCATAGACAAGTTCAGGTGGTGTGCCAGTTCTATGGGCCTCTTGGCCCATGAATTTCAGTAGTTTTATTATGCTTTGGAGGTGTCAGTAAGATCTTCATCAAGTGGGAGCTTGTTGGAATATGTGCCTCAATCCTTACTGACATGAAACTCTTTGAAGGCAAAGTCGGTGTGACATCATGGATGTCTAGCCAACTAGCTATTCTGGATCTCTTGAAATGTTCATATCGTTGTGACAGGGTTGATGTCTTGCTGAAAAGTCTATCACTACGACCTTGTGTGTTCGTTGTGACCTTTTGGTGAATGTAAACCTTCGGGCGATAGTGTGATCTTATTGGGCATTGAGGAGACTTGGCCAAAGGGTATATTGTTAGTATGTGGTCTCACCGACTTGGAATGGCTCACCGATGGTGTCTGGCTCTATCGGTGAAGCAAGGGTTTTAGTAAGATGTCTTCGCAAGTATGAAATGTCTTACTGATAATGTTCAGCTATCGGGGAAACATAAAGGTTGTAGGGAGATGTCTCAACGATGAAGCTAGGTCACACCGATAGGAGTATTCTCATGGTGTCTTCGCAGTAGCAAAAGACTTCGTGAGAAGTCTTGGCGACTTGGGTAAGTCACACTGATGGTCTTCGGTAAGTCTTGGGGTGGTCAAAGAAAGGTCATGGTGAAAGACAAGAGTCTTGCCGATAGTATGTGACATTCGGGGTGACATGGGATGTTCGCTATGACATCTCAGCGAAAATGGTAGATCATTCAGTGGAAGCTCTTTTCAGTATGACATCTCACCGAAATCGTGGGGTCTTACCGATAGTAGTAAGGCTTCGATGTAGCATGAAGTGGTCGATGGAAAGTATTGGAGAGATCGGTATGTCTTTTCGATAGTATAACTCATCGCTATGACTTCTGACTTCGATATGAGTCTCACCGAAATGCAATTGTCACACCAAATGGAAATCACTCGATGGCATGACTCGAAGTCTTTGATATGAGGTCTTGGTGAGTTCTATATCTCTTGCCGATGGTCTCTCTAAGTTTGACATGACTTATGGTTTTTGGAATGAGTCTTGTTGAATGAGAATCCTCTTGCTAACTGTTGGGGTTTGAAGCTGATTTCGATAGCAAATACTTTGTGGCATCAGGGAGACACTGTTAGTGTCTCACCAATATGCCAACAAAGTTTGAACATCATTGACCATGTGATCATGCTGTGTGGCATCTTGCTAGACCAATCAAAGGAAGCGGTTTTCAAAATGATGACGGTTGGATTTTTGTAACTGTTGCGGCACTGGAGAAAAATAGCTTGTAGGGAAAAATCTGAAACGACATGGAAACTTTCTTCGATGGAGATCTGATGGATAAGGATGCACAGAAGGACAAAATTAGAATGTGATAAAATAAAAAGGAGATCATTTCTGATTGGGAATGACGAGGAGTGAATCGAATTGTTGTGAGAGCAATTTTATAACTAGATGAACAGTGAATGTAGCTACTGAGAACTGATAACCAAAGAGTTGGATCCTTGCACTGTATGTAATATTTTGTTACTGTAATATAAAGAGATTTAGCTTGGTGTGGTTGGTTTTTTCCTGTAAGGGTTTCCCACGTAAATCTGTTGTTCATTTTCTTTGAATATTTTCTCTATTTATATAAATCTTTCATGTGTGTCTTAATTAGATTTTAATTTGAAAAATTAAAAGCCCTGCATTGCATTATTCCCTATGGATTTGACATTAGGAAAATATTTCCGCATCTCTGCTTTCCTTACATTGGTTTGATGAGTTTCCAAGTTATTTTGAGAAAATTAATAAAGAAGAGAAGTTAGAGTGATGAATGTGTTCAAAATGTGCTCCGATATGTGCTCTGCATTTCTCCTATGTTAATCATATGCTTGTACAGATCTGAATATTTGATAAAGGTGATCTAGTGGTGATATCTCCTAAGTTTTAGCTTTTGGTTTGATGGTATGTGAAAGTTACATTCACCGGTATGTGAATTGTTCTAGAAAAGTTGATCTTTTGTGGACTAGGAAAAATTTTTCTACTCCGCAGTCCTTCATTGTTTTGTTTTAGATCTTGCAGGTTTGGGATATGTCTTGTGAAGATCTTTTCTATGCTCTAGCAAAGAGGTTTAAATTTTGGTGATCTAGAAGTAATGTTTCAATAAACTTCAATATGATTTTGTATAGTCTAGATGGACTGGTGAAAGATTTTTAGTGTTTGAAGTTTTTTGTTGTTGTTTCGAATGTATCTTGAGGAATCCAAGATGTATTCTCATGCATAAGGAAGTGTGTTGTGGAGTCTATGTGTCACCATCTTGTTGGGAAGCATGTACATCAATTTTCATTTGTGTTTTCATTAGGTTTGGCTGACCTAGTGTTTACACTTCATTCAAAGAATAAAATTTAATTAAGGAAGCATGTGGTTGATTCAAGATATTATTTCTAATCTTGAAAACAACAAATCATTGGTCCACTCTCATTCATTTCCACTGTGGGAAATTTGAATTGCTTACATAATTTGAATTTATGAAATGAGGTATTTGTGGCCAACCTTGGAAAAATTTTCTAAGGTTGAGGATGGTATAAAAGAAAGTTGAATTGTGAAGAGTTGTATGAAAGAGTGATGCAAAGTGACAAAAGTGAACCACAAATCATAAGAGTAGAAGTGTGTGTGTGAGTGAGTTGACACAATAGTTCTTTATTGTGTTGGATTCTTGAAGGTAGTGAGCTAAAGGTTTTTGCAATCCTTATTCAAGTTGCAAATGTGTGTTGATTATTGTGGTGGATCTTTTGTTCTCTCTTGTATCTATAGGAAGTGAGCCTCCCTGTTGGACATAGAGTCCTTTCTGTAGGCAGTGAGCCTTTGTACTTGGACAGTGAGTCCTCTTCTAGGTAGTGAGCCTTTGTATTCATTTTAATAATCTTTTTATATTGTGAGTTAACCCTCACCGTGGTTTTTCCCTTATTGGGTTTTACACGTAAAAATCTAGTGTTCATTGTGTTGATTTACTTTTTTTATTTATGTTTCATGCTCTTGCTTAATAATAGAATAGTGTGGTTGTGGAATTGATAAGTGTTGAAGTCTTAAGTTTGAATTTTGTGACAACTAATTAACCCCCCTCTCAGTTGTCCTGTGCCTATTTAACAATTGGTATTAGAGCTTTGGTTCCTTGGTGTAGAGCTTAACCACTTAAGGAAGATCCGATGGCACATAAGTTGGTGACCCCTATGCTCAATGGAACTAACTATAATGATTGGAAGGGATAGATGAAAAGATATATTATCTCTCTTGGTTTCAATATCTGGAAGGCTATTGAGACAAAGTATACACCTCCGTCTGGTGGTCTTACTACTGCAAATGAAATGTCTTCTTATGAAGAAAATGGGAAGGAAAATTATGCTATTTGCAGTGGCTTATCTAAAAATGAGTGAGCTAAGGTTCTTTCTTTGGATATTGCACATGAAGTTTGGAAGAAGTTGTAAGAAATGTATGAAGGAAATGAATGAGTGAAATTGACAAAAAAGTTGGCGACAAAGCGCAGATTTGTAAATCTAAAAATGGAAGAAGGTGAAGAATTTAGAAGATTCTTTTAGAGGATTTAACTAATTGCAAGTGAAGTTATAAATCGAGGAAAACTATTAAATGAAGATATAATTGAGAAGATCTTGATCACACTACCATATTGCTACATTGATAAGATCTCATTTATTGAAGAAATGTATGATCCTAAGAAGTACACTTTAGAACAGTTGTTTGGAACCTTGCAAGCATTTGAGATGAGAAATTTCCAAAAAGTAGACAAGATAGAAATGAAATTTAAGGCAATGAAGATTGAAGATGAACCAAATAGTGATGGTGTTGATGAGTTAGAAGAAAACTTCACCAGGAAGTTGAAGAAAGGCAGTGGAAAGTATAAAGGTATGTTGCCCTTTAAATGTTTTAGTTGTGGTAATATTGGTTATTATGCTTCAATATGTCCGAATAGAGCTACACATAAAAATAACAAGGATTATAGGGATAAGGATAGAAAGGATGAGAAATATAAGAAGTTGTATTATGTTAAAGAAGAATTAGGAATTTCTAATGATGAATTTGAGAATGAGGTTGATGATAGTGAATGCTTATTCTTAGCTTTGGAAAGTAAATATGTATCCACAACACTAAAAAATCCATAAGCAAGAAGGCTTTGGAGAATAAGAGAAATAGGATGGAAGGTACTTTGGTTACCACTTTTCATGCAAGACAAGATGAAAACTACTGGGTAATTGATAGTGGATGTTCTAATCACATGACCAAAGATAAGAGTAAGTTCACTAAACTTGAGAAATATGATGGTGGTTTAGTTATGTTTGGTGATTATTCAGGAGCTAAGATTTGTGGGAAAGTTTCAGTTAGTTTTGATGGAGTGCATAGTACTGATGATGTATATTATGTGAAGGGTTTGAGGCATAACCTTCAGAGTGTTGGACAAATGTGTAGTATTGATTTTAAACTTGTATTTTAGAATAATACCTATGAAATGAGAAAAGTATCTGAAAATGGAGATATGACTACTGCTAGAAGAACTCATGGAAACATCTATCAGCTGAAGGGAGTTGATGGTCATTTCCTTGTATCTCAAATCAATGAAAGTTGGTTATGGAACTAGAGAATGGGACATGTAAATTTTGATAAATTGGTCAAAATTAGTGCAAAGGAGATTGTTTGAGGGATGCCCAAAATCATAAGACCTACTAATGTTATTTGTAGAAGTTGTTAATTGGGGAAACAGACAAGATGCTACTTTAAGGGAAAAGAGCACTCTACTACTGGAATGTTGGAGTTAGTTCACACTGATATTTGTGGTCTGACTAGAACTAGAAGCCTGAATGGTGATAGGTATTTCATGTTGCTTATTGATGATTATACTCGAATGACATGGGTTGCTTTTCTCAGAGAAAATACTCAGGCTCTAGATAGGTTTAAGGTATTCAAAGCAAGAGTGAAAAATGAAGTAAATTTGAAAATCAAGAGTTTGAGATATGATAGAGGTGGAGAATTCACTTATAGTGAATTTAATGCATTATGTGAACAACATGGCACAAGAAGATATTTTTCTTCTCCGAGAACTCCTCAGCAAAGTGTTGTTGTTGAAAGGAAAAATAAGACAGTACAGGAGGTTGCTAGAACCATGATGAAAGAATCAAATATACCAGATATGTATTGGAGAGAGGCGATACACACTACTGTTTATGTTCTTAATAGAGTTCAGATGAAATGCAATAGAACAATGACTCCTTTTGAATTATGGACTGGTAAGACTCCTACTATGAATTATCTTAAGGTATTTGGAAGAAGATGTTATATTAAAAGAGATGGTGAAAATCTTGGAAATTTTGATGCTAGATGTGATGAAGGAATCTTTCTTGGATACTCTACTACTAGCAAAGCATACAAATGCATTAATAAAAGATTGAGAAAGATTGTTGAAAGTACTAATGTGAAAGTTGATGAAGACATATGTAGACCTATTGAGATAAGTGAAGTTGAACCTAATGATCCTATCTATCGACATGTACCTAAGGAAATTAAGGAGAAGTAAGAAGAAGAGAAAGAAGAACAAGTAGAAGAAGAAGAAGAAGAGAATGAATCAGAATATGATATTAAGACTCCTAAGTATGTATAGAAGAATCGTCTAGAGGAACAAATAATTGGATATAAAAGTGAAGGTGTGAAGACAAGAAGCAGAGTTGCAGCTGAGGTAAATTTGTGTCTACTTTCAAAAATTGAACCCAAATTTGTAAGTGAAGTATGTGACGATGAGATTTGGACGAAAGCTATGAAAGAAGAGTTGCAATAGATAGAACTGAATGAGACATGGGAACTAGTCCCTAGGCCTGTGAATAAAAATGTGATTGTCTCAAAATGGGTGTTTCAAAATAAGCTAAATGAAAGTGGAGAAGTTCTAAGGAATAAGGAAAGACTTGTATACAAGGGATATTCACAAGTTGAAGGTATAGATTTTGAAGAAACATTTTTTCCTGTGGCCAGAATGGAAGCTATTAGGATGTTTTTGGAATTTTCTGCCCACAAGGACTCCAAAGTGTATTAGATGGATGTTAAGTTAGTATTTTTGAATGGTGAATTGGAGGAAGAAGTGTACATCAAACAACCTGAAGGGTTTCAGTTATCTGACAAATTGTATATGCTTTGTAAGTTGAAGAAGGAATCATATAGACTGAAGCAGGCTCCCAGAGCTTGGTATACAAGATTCGACAGATACTTGACAAAGCAAGGATTCAACAAGGGCTCTACTGACAACAATCTTTACTTCAAATTACAAGGTAACAAAATGTTGATAGTAGTTGTATATGTTGATGATTTCATTTTTGGTGGAAATGAAGGCATGTGTAAAAAAATTTCTAAAGCGATGTAGAAATAATTTGAGAAGTCTATGATTGGTGAATTGAATTTATTCCTTGGTCTACAAGTACTCAGTGATTAGAGGGATAATATATTGTTGTAGCATCCTGTTGCACACAAGTTTTGAGGATGAAGCAAACTCTAAAAGACATTGGAGTGATATGTGATGATCCTATTTCTATTTTCTATGAAAAAACAACTAAAATAAACATTTCAAAGAACCTGGTTATGAATTCAAGAACAAAACACATATCTATCAAATATCATTTCCTAAGAGAAAAGTGTTGGAGAATGAAATAAGATTGGAGTATGTGACAACAAAGGAACAAATTGTAGAAATATTTACTAAGGCTCTTCCATAGGATACTTTTGAGCATCTTAGGGAGAGATTTAGGGTCATTGGCCCTCCAAACTAAGTGCACATGAAGGTGCATTATTCCAATGAATTCACAAATTCCTTATTTATTTGGACTGATAAATGGTTCTACTTTGCAGGGCAAGTAGAAAATATTTCCATGGTTGCAGTATGAGTGTACCCCCAAGGGGGAGTGATCAGAGTTGTTGATATTTCCCATTGATGTCAAAGGGGCATAGAAAGTCATGTGAAAAATAGTTATAGAAGAAGAAAAGGTGTTCTCCTGGAATATTGTGTAGGTTTTTGTCTTTGATGGTTTTTCACATCATGTGTTGCCATCAATGACAAAGGGGGAAATTGTTGCAAGTATGAGCAAGTTTTGATGGTGTTGACATTAATGTTGTCATTGATGTCAACACAGTTTAGTATGTTGTAGACTATAAATGTATATATGACATGTTGCTGAGATGTTGTGATTACATGGAGCTATCTTTATGGTTTTGTAGATGTGTTGGTTTGATGAGTTTCCAAGTGCTTTTGAGAAAATTAATAAAGAAGAGAATTCAGAGTGATGAATGTGTTCATAATGTGCTCTGGTATATGCTCCACATTTCTCCTATGTTGATCCTATGCTTGTGTAGATCTGAAGATTTGATAAAGGTGATCTAGTGGTGATATCTCCTAAGTTTTAGCTTCTAGTTTGGTGGTACGTGAAAGTTACGTTCACCAGTATGTGAAATGTTATGGAAAATTTGATCTTCTGTGGACTGGGAGAAATGTTTTTGTTTCGTAGTCCTCTGCTATTTTGTTTTAGATCTTGCAAGTCTGGGATATGTCTTGTGAAGGTCATTTCTATGCTCTAGTAAAGAGGTTTAAAGGTTGGTGATTTGAAATTCATGTTTTAGTGTTTCAGTATGAGTTTGTATAGTTTGGATTGACTAGTGAAAGGTGTTCAGTGTTTGAAGTTTGTTGTTGTTGTTGCTGCAGATGTATCTAGAGGAATCTGAGATGTATTCTCATGCATAAGGAAGTATTTTGTGGAGTCTGTGCATCATCTTCTTAAGGAAGTGTGTCATTGATTTGATATATTATTTCTAATCTTAAAAAATGTTTTGTATTGGTCCACTCTCATTCCTTTCCATTGTAGGAATGTTGAGTTTTCGACCTAATTTGAACTTATGAAATGAGTTATTTATGGCCAACCTTGAAGAAATTTTCTAAGGTTCATGATGGTATAAAAGCAAGTCGAATTGTGAAGAGTTGTATGATAAAGTGATGCAAAGTGACTAAAGTGAGTCACAAATCATAAGAGCAGAAGTGTGTGTGGGAGTGAGTTCAGACAGCAATTTTTTATTGTGTTGGATTCCTAACGGTAGTGAGCTAAAGGTTTCTACAATCCTTATTCAAGTTGTGTATGTGTGTTAATTATTGTGGTGGATATTTTTCTCTCTCTTGTATCTGTAGGCAATGATCCTCCCTATTGGATAATGAGTCTTTTCTGTAGGCAGTGAGCCTTTGTACTTGGACAGTGAGTCCTCTTCTGGGCAATGAGTCATTGGCAGTGAGCCTCTGTATTCAGTTTAATAATCTTTTTCTATTGTGAGTTAACCCTCACCTTGGTTTTTCCCTTATTGGGTTTTTCATGTAAAAATATAGTGTTGATTTACTTTATGTTATTTATGTTTCATGCTCCTACTTAATAACATAATACTGTGGTTGTGGAATTGATAAGTGTTGAATTCTTAGGTTTGAATTTTGTGACAACTAAGTCACCCCCCCTCTAAGTTGTCATGTGCCTGTTTAACACATAGTCATGGCTTCATAAGGGAAATTTTGGGTCTTTCCTATTTTGAATAATCTAGAGGGTATTCCCATTTTTTTGTATATGACGCAAAGAGGTAAATGTTTCTCATTTTTCTAAAGAAACAAAAATAAATCACTTATGTATAGAAGGCCACAAACTCTTGAATTTCTGGGTATTTATCATACCTTGAACAAGCTCAATGATCTCATTATTTTTGGCATTCATGCTCTTCCATTTAAAAATTTAGAAAAATGGGTTTGAAACTATAGCTCATGGCTTCTCTTTTCATGGAGAACAAAATGAAACTCCTCTAGTTCGTCCTTCACAATCAAAGCGATAAACCCATTTTATAGAAACACTTGACATTTAGCACAAAATCTAGGTTTATTTCTACTTGCAGGCCGCCACCTCTATTATGCATTCTTTGTGAAAAAAGAAGAGAAATCTTCCCATTCTATGTTTGTTCTTCTTGAATCCCCACTTTGAGACCAATGTTCTTTAATTTTTTGAATGTGGTGCATAGGAGATAGCGTTGTTTATTTTTTTAGTGAAATGAAAGCATCTCTTGCTTGTTCTATGTTTGCAACAGCTTGGAAACCCTCCCTTTGAAATTGTGTTGTTTTGGGTGCTTTCTATGTTGCTTCAATAGCTTCCCATTTTCTCTTATAATTTGTATTCTTTGTATTTCCATTTTATGAAGACACAGAAATAGGCTCCTCTCTTGTACAATTGACACTTTTTTCATAGCTAATGTGTGCACACACAGTCCACTTATCACTTACTTGTTTAGCATAGTCTTTTCTTGTCAACTTATTATCACCATCCAACATTTTTTAAAATCATATACAATTGGTTCACATATGTAATAACAGATACTAGATATTCATTTTATAATGCTTGCATTTGGAGAACAAGATGTGTAAGAGTTGTTGATGGACTCGAGCACCCAGGATCACCCGTAAAACCAAGATAATCCTTCTACACGAGAGCAACACAAGGATGAAATGATGGAATATGGTGCAATGACAAAATGATTATATTATCACACTCAAAAAGATACAATATGTATCTGCACTACCTTGAACTAACTATGTTGATGTGAGCTCATCTGGACTAGATAGGAGGGAGAGGTGAGTGTTGAATATATAGCAGAATATGGACATCTAATTCCAAGAGGAGTAATAACTCCCAAATAACCAAATTAGGTTAGATTTATACCTCCTTGGAAAATTCCAAACATGTGGCAAAACCTAATCAAAAGGAGATAGGAGAGAGGTTTTGTGAGGTGGCATAAAATGCCAAAAGAAGGTGTGAGAATCAACCATCCAAGTGTGGGTGAGAGTGACAATTGTAATAAATGGATTACGCCACATGTCCTCACATAAACCATGTCTCCTATAACCTAAGGTATGCTTAATAATATGTAGGAAAAATAAATATTATAAAACCTACACTAACACCCCCCTTAAGCATATCTTAGGTGGGTGAAAGGATGAAATGAGGCAAAGATGGGTCTTGGCTACTAGGCCATGTTAGGTATCCATGTACAAAACAATCTCTCACAACTGAAGAAAAGGAGAAAACCAGTGGGTGAAAACTTCTCCCCAAAAGAGAGAAAAGAAAATACGTTTCCCAACACAAGAAGAATCCCATGCAAGGAAGAAGTCCCCTCCAAAATAGAAAGGATAAGAAAAACTATGTAGCCTTCCCTCAATAAATCCACTATACCAATGGTTGATGCTCAAAACTAGATGTAGAAGATGGACCACGATCATCGAACAACGTTCCTCCACTTAGGAAGAAACAAAACCAAAGGTGCATGAAGAATTTCTTCCCATTCCTAAAAGGAATATGAGGGAAGAAATCTCAAAATGTATGAAGTCTCTGAACTCTACTCAGGTGTCTCCATGTCGATGCATAAAGTTGTCACCATCAAATCAAGTGTTCTAGGCCACACTGTAGAAGATGAAAATCCATAAACTAGTGGACATAAATGTAGAAAAAAATCCAAAGACAAAGATATCTCCTCTAAATAAAAAGGTGTCTCCTCCAAATGTTGCTCAATAGTGGCCACAGTAATGTCAAACTATGAGGAATGATCATGTGGGTAAAGAACAAGAGGGTCAAAAGGTTCCCCGTCAACATCTGAAGAAGATGAAAAAACTTCATCAAAGAGATGATGTATGTACTCAATTGTTTCCTCCAAGTCTATAAGATATGACTCACAAAACAAACCTACAATGTCTATTAAGTACTCATCCCATGTAGCTATGTCTGGAAGACAATGAATATCCTATTGCATTAAATCACAAGTAGCCATGAATGTGGTAGCACCAGTATCTTCAGAAGCAATAGTAGGTGGAGAAGGAATGCAAGGCTCAGTAACTAGATTTGATGTGAGAATACCAAGATTCAAATAGCCAAACTTCTCCTCAAAATAAAAACTCACACTAGAAGTGTGATTAATAACCAAAGGATCAGAATCATCATCAGGTGCAAAGTCTAAAAAGGTATACAATCGAGATGCATGATCAACCATCCCAGTAGTAATTATCTCTTTGTTATCCAAGTCTCTGATGATAACTTAATTAGGCATGCATTCCACAGTATTCCTTGCTCCACCATGAGTGATCTAATAGATGGAAAGTGTTGGACTCAAGGAACGCTAAGAGGGGGGGTGAATTAGTGTTCAACAATATTTAAATTTCATTTCAGATCTTAAACCATTTACAACATTTCAATAGAAGTAAAGATGCAAACATAAGAAGGAAACCAACAAGACAACATAACACCAAGATTTTTATGTGGAAACCATGTTAGGGGAAAAACCATGGTGGAGGTTAATCCACAATTTATACTCTATTAAAACTATGAAGAAATAAGGGGAATGCACATGCATTCAAGAACACTGCCTAGACCTCACTGCTCAAAATAAGGAAGGCTCGCTGCCTTACAAAATGTTTAGATTAAAAAAAAAGGTTGAACTGAGAAAGTAGCATCTACAAATGCCTGGTATTAGTTTTGGTGAAGCTCATAGATCAGATTCTGGACCTTCTGTCTAATTCTACACTTCGCTTTGCTTTCCCTTAATTCACTTCACAAAAATCCTCTTCTACACAAGAAAAATTCGTTCAACTGATCTTTTGATATTCACAGACACATCTGCTCTGCTCTTGACACCCATACATACACCACACCAAAATGAATTAATCAATCTCTTATATATATCCACTAGCAAGAGTTCAATCGCTATATGTCGGCTTCAGCATAATTTAAAAATATTTCTCAATAGTCAGCTCAATCCTCATTATAAATTTGATGTGTACCCACATAAGTTGGCTAAACCATATCTAAGACCCAAAAAAAATGCTCAAACATAGAAATAATTTAAAAAATACTCCTTATACATTTGCGACATGCTACATTCAACAAGTTGGCCACCATGAGCAAATAAACAGAAAAATCATCATGTCGGATCTCTTAACTCATAAATTGATTGATGCAACAACAAAAAAAATAACAATAAGATAATATAGATGCTCAACAACCTCCCTCAAGATCCACAACCTAAAATGATAATCTAGTGAAGCATATAGATCGACATACTAACTGGATACCCTGTTCTTCATTCTCATTTCTAGTAAAACTTTGTTCTTCACTCTACCTACTGGTTGGAAAAAATTCTAATCTGTGGACCAGAATAATGTCTTAGGTTGCCATAAATGACAACACTAGAAGCCATATGCCAACAATCTCCCCCTTTGGCATCAATGGCAACACTTAGTGAAAAATGACTAAGTGTTGTAACCAATATGATTACGTTGCTAGATTTCAAAATTTCAAAACACAACTCCCCCTTAGAGTGATAAGGAATTTTTCACTGCTCTCTCTCCCCCTTTATTATCAATGAAAAACATACTTTTCACTGCACTCTCTCTCCCTTTCAAAAATTTGATCAAAATTTGAAGAAATACAACTGCTACTTGAGTTAGAAAATTACCTTGTACTTATCTTTCATTTCTAGAAGAAATTTCTTCCAAGATTCCACTGCAATCCCAATGATTAAGATCAAGTTGTTGGTCTCAGATGTCTGGTTGATAATCCAGATGAGAGATTCTAGAATTTTGATTTCCTCTTCTAATTTTACTCCTTTCCTCAAAACCTCAATTAATTGCTCTAGACTGCATTCGGTTAAATCCTTCACCTTCCAAAAGGTGTCCACAAGGTTGTTTCTAGCGAAATGAACTTTTTCATGCTCAGACTGCGATTCTTGAATCCTTTTCTTGACTGTGCCATCCTAATCCTGAAACATGTTATAATCCTCACCTATTTTGTTCAACTCAAATTCAATTTGCGCCAGCTTATCTTTGTATCTCCCAACTGCATGAGGCCAACAAAGACAATAGTTGTAAATTTTATTGGCTATATTTATGCATTTTCTCAATATATTGATTTGACATTTTAGTTTGGTAAGATATAGCCTGAACTACTCATTGAGATGTAGAATTATTTCTCCCTCTTTCCTATCTCAAGCCTCAGAGACCATCACATCCTTAATGCACTCAATCATCTATTCAGGAAACACATTTTTCAAACTCTCCAAACCAATATTATTTTGCACAAAATAAGTACTTAGTGTGCTTTTGATCTAGTCCTACTCATATGAGGGTCTCTCAGACCATATGTCAACAATTTTTTACATCCCATCTTTCTCTTAAAAAAGCTGCAGTATCTTTTCTTTGGATAAAACACCTCTTTCTTCACTTCCTTTTGCTATAACTACATCCGATTCAACTGATTTTGGTTCTTCTCTTATAGTGTACTCGTCAAATTCTTCATCTAGTATGTCCACAATCACTAGATCTTTACCTTTTCCTTCAAGTTTTGGAGTCTTGTGTGCCAAAGGAGTGTAATCAGCAATCTCTTGTGCTCTTTTCTTCTTCCTCTCCATTTCACTAGAAGAAGATCCAACTTCAAGTTCTATTACCAGAATGGAAATGCTAATTTCTCCAAACTTCCCTAGCAGTTCCTTAAAGAAATTTGCATACTCTTGCTCATAATTTTCCAAAGTATTTGAATTTTCAAAAATCTGTTTACAAACCGGTTCATTCTCTTTCCATACAAAATTGTCGATCTATGGCAAGCAATTCAAAAAATACATCACAAGACATATAACCAGGGTACCAAACCTGAAGGGGTAATCTGCCTCCTTTGTTAATTGCACATTTTCCATCAATTTATCTTTTAGCAATTTGCATAGGTCAAAATAATGATCCTCCATTATCATTTTATGAGAGATGCAAATTGCACTTGTCAAAGTTGTGCCTTTCCTGTTTCTGAAAAATATTTTGTATGAAATTCCATGCGTAATGTACCTTGTTGTTAGATCCTTGATCATTGAAATTATCAAAGCCCTTTGATCTCCAGTTACTCTGGTTAGGGTTTCAACTTCCTTGTTATGAATATACTTCTTTTTCAGTAGATCCCTAGCATTGCATTTTCTAGTTAAATTCTTAATCACCTCTTTCGAAATGAGATAAGGTTTATCCAAAGTTAGAATGTCATCATTCAATCTGTTCAAGATAAACCTAATGACTTCTGTGTTATCAAATTATGGAAATTCACTCCAAATGTCCAAACTTTTGTGTTTCACACCTTCAAGCCATTTCAATTCATTGGCCGGCAAAAAATTTCTCACATCCCTAATCTTCTCACTGTTGTATTCATCTAAATTCACCATTCCTTTGATTTGCTTCATTTTTCTTTCCATACCAAATAAGTTTCTACCAAACACCAAATTAAGTAAGCAATTGAAATACTTGATGAATTCGCCACCAAAATGACTTTACTCCTTCAAAATTCTGCTACAGAGGCTCTCCTTTTGTTCTTCTTCAATGCACGGTGACAAATGAGGGTTCCAAATACTCTTTTATAACTCACACACCTAACCTTTTTATTGCATTAAATGTTTTTCCCTAGGTATTTTGCATACTCTGCTTTCTTAGATAGCAAAAGAAAAATTCATCTACGGACCTTCTACTTCTCAAATTTCAGCATAAATGACCACCGATACACTTGTAAACCACTATCATAACTACTAAAAATTTCGTGCATTCTAGTGCCAACTACTGACAGGGGGACAAATGATTTTCTTAAAAAAATCGCCCTAGGCCAATGGCTTGAGATTAATTTCTAGAGGAATTACAGGAACCTACTTCTGGTGCAGACTTATTTCCTTCATCAGATTGACTCTTCTTACCCATGTTTTCTTCATCTGATCTCTTATCTCTTCCATAGTCACTTTCCCTTTTCCTTTATCATCCTTTTGTGAAATTTTCCCTTTGTATACTGGACCTCTTCTATCCATGTTTCTATTCCTGCAAAATCTTGCAATGTGACCAAATCTATTGCACTTGCAACACACAGGATTTCTTTGTCTAGACCACCCATTCCATTGATTTCCTCTTGATTTACATTTATTAGCAATATGCCCAAATCTTCCATGGGTGTAGCATTTAGCATTCCTTACACTGACAGACATACTTTTGCATTCAATTGACTTGTGACCAAATTTGTTGCAACTGAAACATTGACCAAGAAATGATGGACTACTTGAATTCATTTTACTTCTACACTGAGAAGTTATATGACAAAATTTGTTACAAGAAAAATAGTGACCATCAAACTTCTGAGCATAGGTTTGTCTTACCGGATATCTTATGCCTTTGTTCATTTGATTTCTTTGTCTTTGTTCATTTGATTTCTTTGTCTAGAATCCTTATGTTCAAATCTGGAGCTTTCTCCCTTCTCATATCCAAGACCTCACTTTTCATTTGCATCCTTTTGTCCTTTAGTCAACTCATCAAGCTTAGCAAAATATTTTTTGGATTTTTCCAATTCAATATAAAGTTGAATGAATCCACTATTAACTTTGTTGCATTCTTAAGATCTTTCTTTTAAGGACTGGGCCAAATTCTCCTCATTCTTCCTTCTTTCTTCAATCTCCTTAGTTTTCCCCATTACCATAGATTCCATCTCGAGCTTTAGAGAAACGTTGTCTACAGTAAGCTTTTCACATTCTTCAATTATTTCTTTTAGGGTATGATTCAGGTAAACATCTTCCAAGATTTTACTTTCTTTTTGCTTCAGCTTATCACATAGTTCCTTCCTCTTTTCTCTTGACTCATTTATTTTATCCTTCAATGATTGAATGAATTTTTCAGCATCCTCAATATTTTCTTTTAATTCCATGACTTCTACTTTAAACTGATCAAGATCATCAAGTGCCACCAAAAGTTTTTGTTGAAGACTACTTGAGTCCATTGCATTCCAAGATCCACCTCAAGTTGTTAAACTTTTGTAGAGGAGCTAGGCTTTGATATGAATTGTTGGACTCAAGGAACACTGAGAGGGATGGGGTGAATCAATCTTCAGGAATATTTAAATTTCATTTTAGATCTTAAACCATATACAAAATTTCAATATAAGTAAAGATGCAAGCACAAGAAGGAAACCAACAAGACACCATAACACCAAGATTTTTACGTGGAAACCATGTTAGGGGAAAAACCACGGTGGAGGTTAATCCACAATTTATACTCTGTTAAAAGTATGAAGAAACAAGGGGAATGCACACGCATTCAAGTACACTTCCTAGAACTCATTGCTCAAAATAAGGAAGGCTCACCACCTTAAAAAAAAAATTAGATTACAACAAAAGGTTGAACTAAGAAAGTAGCATCTACAAATGTTTGGTATTAGTTTCAGTGAAGCTAATCGATCATATTTTGGACCGTCTATTTGATTATGCACTTTGCTCTGCTCTGCCTTAATTCACTTCACAAAAATCCTCTTTTGTACAAGAATTTTTTTTCAACTAATCTTTTGATATTCACACACACATATGCTCTAGTATTCATACCCATACATACACCACACCAAAATGAATTAATCGATCTCTTATATATATCCACTAGCAAGAATTCAATCACTATATGTTGGCTTCAACACAAAAAAAATATTTCTCAATAGTCGGCTCAATCCTTATTAAATATTTGATGCGTACCCACTTAAGTCAACTAAACCATAGCTAGAACCAAAAACAAAATACTCAAACACAAAAATAATTAAACAATTACTCCTTATACATCTGTGACATGCTACATTCACCAAATCAGCCACCATGAGAAAATAAATAGAAAAATCATCCTGTCGGATCTCCTAACTCATACACCGATTGATGCAACATTACAAAACTTAACAATAAGATAATATAGATACTCAACAACCTTCCCAAATATCTACAACCTAAAATGATAATCTGGTGAAACATATAGATTGACATACTAAACGGATACCTTGTTCTTCATTCTCACTTCTAGTAAAACTTTGTTCTTCACTCTGCCTGTGGTAGGAACAAATTCTGATCTACAGATCAGAATAATGACTTAGGTTGCCATCAGTGACAACACTAGAAGCCATATGCCAATAGAAAGAATAGTATTCATCAAGTGAGGTACACACAAAACATCATTGAAGGTGTCATCCACAATATCAATAGAACCCATCCCAATTACACTCATGTAAGTGTTGTTTCCCATCAGAATAGGTGGCATACCACAAGGCTCAAAAGAAGAGAACATAGACTATGAATAAGCCATATGATGAGAAGCTCTAGAATCTAGGAGCCATTTCCCTGATTCATGACTTGTAGAAGCACAAAGAGCTTTACCTTTATTCTTCTTAGACTCAATAGTAAAGACCGCATGACCTTTATCCTTACTTGATCCTGACTATTTGGAATGTCAAGAAGAAGAAGTTGACTCAAACATTCTAGAAGGTAGATCAATATTGTTCTTCTTAAGAATATTTTTTAGTTCATCATTTTCCTTATAATAAGAATGTTCTTCTTGTCCAATCCTCTTGCAATATGAACAAGTAGACTTCTCCTTCTTAGAGGAATCCTCCCTTGAAGAGGATTTGTGTTGTGGTTGATGTGTGTGTGGATTTTTCTTTGATTTCTTTGATTTCTTATAAGATTGTCTTGACTCATTTTGTCCCTTAGGATGACTATCCAACAAAGCCTGATTCTGTGATGGATTTATGAGACCCATAAAAAGAAGCTTTTGTTGTTCATGCATTAACATCTCATAAAAAAGATGCAAATGAAGGCACAGTATATGTAAATCCCATAGTCAATCTATGAGTATGAAAGCTAGAAACAAAAGTTGCAAATTCAGGACCAAGTTTATTCAGTGTATTATAGATTAACTAAATGTCATTTTTGTGAATACCACATTCTTTACATTATGCTCTCAAATCATTGACCTTAGTAATATAATCCTAGATGTTGCCAAAGTTCTTAGGATCAAGGCTCATAAATTCCCTATCAATCTAATAGCCTTTGACTTCATCTATTGTACCATACAAAGATTTTAACTTTTCCCAAGAATCATGTGAATTTATACAAGATTTAACCTGAAACATAAGATCAAGGGAAACAAAGCTACGAAGACATCCAAGAGCTTTTGGTATGTTCAAGCATCCATTTTATTTTCCTTATCATCTGTAGGTTTAGCTACCTTTTTTTCAACATAAGGAGTATACCCAAGTTACATTAAGGCATTCCATGCATGTTGATGCTATGTTGCATAATTATAAGGTGTTAGCAAAGGAACCTTAGAATGATCCA